>CAJNIZ010044270.1:0-51147 GCA_905231905.1 Symbiodinium pilosum | reverse complement strand
AAAAAAAAAAAAAAAAAAACGATTAATTTATTTATGCTGAAAGATATCAGCTTTCTATCTCGGACCTATATATTCTACGTATTAATATATAAATATATATAGAGAAAAAGATGAGTCAGAAATTTTAGAAAATTTTAAATTATGAGATCTAATTTCTCCAACCTAATTTTTCTCTTTCAATTATCTCTTTTAGATGAAATAATATAGATATTCAAAGAAATAGAAATACTTATCGTCTCGAGAAAGATTATATTCTTATAGTCCAAGCTCTCCAAATCAGAATTATTCCTTCATTCATCTCTTTTAGAAAAGGTAATATTCGGCAAATCAGAGCTCGTATGATAAATAGATTTATCTCGTATCAACTTATTCCGTCGACCGGCCACGCAAATAACTAAAATAGAAATAAATCATGCGGAAAGCCATTCTTAAGAAGAAAAATTACGCGCGATAAAAAACCCAAAATCTCCGAGGTTTTCAGTCGCGCCGAATTCTTACATTTCCAAGAGTTGAGAAATCTAGAATCATTTTAGAACTGAGCCAGAAAGGCTAGGTCGCGCGACCACGCCGTAAAATTGAGATATTTATCATAGAAATAGAATTTTTCATTCAATAAATATTCTTTCATTATTTAATCATATATCAATAATAAATACGATCACAGGAAAATTGAAAATCGCACGTGAAGCCCGATGATCAATTACCATAAAAGATCATACATAATAAAGACAACCAACCCATAGATTCAGAAAAGTTATTTGGATCTCCGCTCCGGGTGTAAACATTCCCCAAGCCGCCGCACAAACAGTCAAAGAAAAGAGAGAAACGGATCGAAAATCTCGCGAGATTTTTGGTCGCACGGCCCCCCGCATCCGGCCCGATCTTTCCGCCTGACTTATCTCTCTTGGGCTATCTGCGCGGCGACTCGGGGGAGCGCAAAAATTCTCGTGGACAGACACGGCCAGCTTGTAAATTCTGAAAGATGTTGCTTCTCCGTCTCGTGTATGCGTTCTGAAGAGCAGCCGCGCAGATTGTAAAAGAGAGATAAATCACGCGGAAAACCGCTCCGGAGGCAAGGGCCGCGCGACCAAAAATCTTCGAGATTTTTGGTCGCGCCGTCGTACCAAAAATCTCGGAGATTTTAGAGCCTCTAGCTTTTCCGAGGGGCTCGAAAATCTGCGAGATTTTAGAGCCCCTAGGGAGCTCGCAAGAGGCTTTTTGGAGGTGCGCGCAGTTGCACGCCTTGCTGTCTGAGGATGTGCGCTGCGCATTGATGGCCTCAGCACTATGCTTGAGGAAGCACCGAAAATCCACATGAAGCAGAGTTAGAATGAGGATTGCGTGGAGGCTTGCAGCCTTGGAACCGGCTTCCACGCAGGTTGGCAACAACAATTCCATGGCATCCTGCGCGAAAAGCACTGCAGGCACAAACGGGCGAGGCACACAACAGGTAAGGGTAAGGCAGCCTGAGGCTTAAGCCAGTCCTCACCCCAAGCCGGCTCGTTGATGACAGCTGCCAGGAAACCTCCAGCGAACGCATCGCCAGCTCCATTTGTATCAACGATCTCTTCGTTTGCAATCCTGAGTTTCACATATCATCTGTTTAAACATTCGGGATTTCGGCTGTGCTGTAGGAGCGTAACCAAGAATGCAGCTCTAATGTGGCAATAGGACCTTTAACCGGATCACGACACCACACAAAGCTTGTTGCACGCTCTGATTCGGATGCACTGGGAATAGTTGGACTTCAAAACCCGTCCGTGCAATCATCGTTGGGTTGGCACCTGCGGTCACCACAGCCATTCCACCAGGTCTCAGCATGCAGGCAAGCTTGTCTGCCATCTCTTTGTCGGATCCATTCCAGCCACGTAGCTGTGCCCAAGCTCGAAGCTCCTGCAAATTGCCAAATACGAAGTGAGCTTTGGGCAGCAACTGCTGCAGCATGCCCTGAACCTTCTCCACTATCCCTGCTGACGACAGGTTCACTGCCAGTCGAGCACCAGACATCATGGCAAGTTCCACGGTCGCCTCTATGGCAGCTATCCGGGGCTGCGTGGTTAAAACGAACGATGTAACGTAAAGGAGAGATGCCTCCTGAATCAGTGCTTTAACGCCAGGCTGATGTATCCAGCTTGGGTCAAGGTGCCCCGAGGCACCCCGAACCGCTGCAAGTGTGCGATCCCTAGTGATGATGTCGACCAAGCAGCCACAAATTCCTGTTTGGCTCGTGACCTTTTGAAGCAGTGGTACTACATCAACATCATGCAACGCCTGCTCCAGAATCTTTCCATGCTCATCTCTTCCCACAGCGCCAATGAAGGATGCGCGGATGCGCTCACCGGCACTCCAAGCAGCAACTCGTACGGTATTCATTGCAGATCCACCAGCTACCACTTTGGCGCCGGGCTGATCTTTTGCAATGTCGACAAGAGTTTGTTTGACGGAGTCCGACATTCCAGCAGCTTCCATTCCTGCTGATAACCCGAAACTTGCAAGTCTTTGTGTTTCAAACGTGCAAATCACGTCCACCGTCGCATTTCCACAGGCAACCAGGAGGGGGCGCGAATGTCCAAACAAGCTCGTCCAAAGTTCTGAATCCTGGAAGTCCTCCAGTGACTTGAGGCGTAAATCTGCAGATGCGAGCACTTGCTCTCCCTCAACATCACCCTCCATCCAAGCCTCCGGAACCGCCACGGTGAAGCATCCTGCTGCCTTCGCAGCTTTCACTCCGGCAGGTGCATCTTCAATCACCAAACACTGGTCCGGCATGATATCCAAGATTTCGACGCATGCCTTGTATACCTTCACTGCCAGAAGTAAACACGGCGGAACACCCAGACAATGCAATTCCTGCCTGAGGGTCTGGCTTGCTCGGCAGCTTCTCGCCAGTGCGAGGGTCAAGTGAACCAACCACACGCACCTCATTTTCCATGCCAGTGGCAGACGATCACAATGAGGTTGACAAGAGAGAGCCACCTTCAGCGGTTCAAGTAGATCGACGAGGTCAGGCCGCTCTTGAAGCAAAGACTCCAATCCATCACCTCCGGTGACTTACGGGTCACTTTGGGACATTTCAGGGTCAGCGAGGCTACGGCTGTACAACGCACATGCCTCTGCGGCTGGTACACAGACCGAGGGGTATCCGCATAGACTGCAAACGTCGAATAAGTGCCGCGGCTCCCGGCTTGATCTCCATGCCTAAGAAAAACAAGCACTCGCTTTGACACTCCTTGGCTGGCCAAAGCCAAGAAGCGTGTGGCCAAGAACTTGCTGTACCTGGGTCGGGTCATGTTTTGGTTCAGCTAACAGCAAAGGGATTGCTCCAAACTCATCTGAAAACTGTCACTGTTATCTGACAACGGTAAGCAAAGCCAACCAGCTTGATACGACCTTCTCCGCGCTAAATGGGTCTTAATGCAGCCCAAAAACAACTTCAACACGACCCGAGGTCCATGCGAACAAAGAAGAACATTATACCCAGAACTAACCACTAAAAACACAGCGGAATGTGTAGCTCAGTGTTGGCAACAAAGAGGCCAGGATGTAGCTTTCTCTCCTGCCCTCCCCTCTCCCGCGACATGCTCCTACAACACATATGATTCCTTGTTTGGGACCACTCAAGAAGCACCTTTAGGTCTAGGACTAGCACATTCGCGCAATGCCATCCAAGCTGGTTCCACGCGTCCTGCCCTCTCCACATGCATCAACACCAAGCACATGAATCTAAAGCATCACACGCTGCGGGCCATTCTCCTTTACCTCCACCAGCTTGGCAAAGAAAATGTTGTTCAGTACTGGCAGGCTTCATACGTCTACTGGCGTTCGAGGCGGGTGCCTATTCCAGATTGGACCGCGGGAACCCAGCTAATTCAAAAATATGTGATTCACAGATTTGGCAAAGTCTTGGCTGAGAGCCCATGTGAGAGACTTGATTCGCTGCCTGCGAGGTGCTGCTCACAAGTTATTCTCGGAGGCAGGGCTGCCGTCAGCTCCTCTCTTCTGTCTGGAGGCACCTCCAATCACAGGATGCAATATCTCAGCCCCATAATCCGCATCAGGCTGCCTGGAGGAGATCCAAGCATTTGTGCGGGAAGAATCCCACAGTGCCTGTACCGTGAGCTGGCAAGCTGAAATAGATAGACAGAACACTCAGCTGCTCCATCCACCTGCAATCTGTTTGTGCAACTCAGAAGTCCAAACTAGTCCATGTGGTTGAAAGAGCAGCGCGATCCACGCACAGGTAGCCTGAGGATGAATCACTTCTCTTCAGGTCATGTGCAAGGACAGATGAACACTTAGTCAAGTCTCCATTTCCGTGTCCACAAGAGTCCCATCCAGGTCGAACACCACGGCCTGGAAACGTCGTTCGGCGAGGCTCCTTGCCAGCGTTGCAAGATTCACATGATGGGGGCATCATGATTTATGCCAAGCAGCCCAGGAGGTGCATCAGCACCACGCGTGTAAGCCATTGAATAGTGGACAAGCTTGACAGCTGCTAAAACTCAAGGAATGGCCGGTCGCAAGGAATGATCGGCAACAACAGTGTGTCAGGAGGCCAGACATAGTGCAACGCTCTCTCGCTGACAAGATTTGCATAGGCTGCCTTGTTATATGAAGCGCGATGTCAGGTTTCGAGCCGATACGAAAAGTGCCTCGAACAACTGGCTTGACATGCCTCCTGACTGACCAGACTTTTGCTGTGCATCGAGCTGACCATGCATCGGGTGCAACATTTATTTAGCGGGACGCGAGCAAGTGTTGCTGGCCAGAGGCCGGGCTAGTCAAACCATCAGCATAAGTTTCGAGGGGGGAGTGGGGGACGGGGAGTGGGCGGGGAGGGGGGGAGGGGCGGGGAAGGCTTGAGCAACCGCACAGGAATGAATGTACACTGACAGGTCCCCTCCAGCAGAAGTCACTGCTTTCCGGGACATGAGAACCTCTTGTGAACTGGAAACAAATTGAAGCTTGACACCCCGCCACGACAAATCTGTTACAGCACTGGGGAAAAACCAAGCCTGGAAATGTTTCAAGTTCTGCCTGTTGCCAGTGCTGAGCGCTCGTCACTCTGTGCTACCACTGTCTGTTCGGCACCAGAGAAGAGATCAGAGAAGTTGATGCTCAGCATGTTGGTAAACCATGGCTGCATCATGCTGCATCAAAGACCCGTGAGTAAAGACCAGAAGGCTCAAGTGTGAATTCAAAGTGCCAGTAGCAGAGGCCATCACAGGTCGTGGCGCAAAACTGTTGCTGCAATTCGTCTAGTTCACAGCTGGAGGTACAATTGAGGAACATCGGACGTCAGCCTGCTGTGACCAATGCGACAAGCCAAGCTCTTCCTAATCCTCAATTGTACATGTCGAACCAGATTTAGGGGGGTTTAAGGTATGCCGGGGCAACAGCACGTTGCAGATTCAGAGGTTGTTCGGGGCCCTGGGCTCTGCTTGGACGATGCTGTATCTTATGCTGATCTGGCGGGTCACACAATGATGGCAATGCGAAAATGCTCATGAAATACTTTTTGCCGACTTCTTGGTCTGCCGAGGCGAACTCTCGACTGGCAGTTGGCGTAGCTGCGGCCTGCACCTGCACTGTCAGGAAAGGGCAGCGGCACGCATTAGTAGGACGAGCAAACTAACATCTGGGGTGCTCAAGTTGCGGGCAGAGATTCTCTTTGCGCTACAGCTCTTGCTGGGAAGTCTCAGCAGAATCCACAACGACTCCCTGGATGCTTTGCAGGGTCTCGAGGAGATGCGAGACAGCAGTAAGACACATCGCTGTATCGTCCGCACGCAGGCTTTGCCTCTTCTCTAGCTCCATTTGCTCATCATCCCTAAAAAAGGCCCCAAGCAGCTCGGGTGGTGTTGAATCAAAGGGACCTGAATTGGAATCTGAGAGTTGGTAACGAAAGATGTCCTTCTCAATGAGCTGCAGTACCACCTGGATCAACTCGGCATCATTTAGCACTGCTGCCAGAGAGGCCAGGCCCTGCAATGGGCCGCAGGTGTAGCGTGCCCCACCAATCCGTGCGAGAATGCCCTCTGAGACCTCACGAGGCCCGGCCTTGAGCTGAAACCCACCTGACCTACCCAGAAAACGATCCACGTGCTCCGAAGCCCAGCGCTTCAGCAGCTTCCGCTGCTGCTTTCTGAGGCCCTTTGAAGACCATCTTACAGCCAGCGCTCGGGCCGATGAAAATGACCAGAAGTCCAGGTGCGCCTCCCAAGCCTGTCGCAGGAAAGCCTCAAACTGGCGAATGTAATCTTCCAGTTGATCTCGGAAGCTGGAGTGACGCGGAATGTGCAGAGCGGTGACTGCAAGCGATTCCCAGGTGATTGCCGCTCGGTGGAATGAAGTGAAGGATTTGTTCCAGATGCTTTCGGCGTAAATCATGTTCAGGCCTTGAAACCAAGACTCAGCTTCGTTCAAGTGCTCCTTTTTACCTAAAGCTTCCCCACAACGTATCAGGGCCATTAGTGCGCTGGCTTGCACTGCAGGGCTAGCATCGACATCAGCAGGCGCGGCAGGCTGCTTCGGAAATGCAAAAATCGAGGCTCCAGATAGCTTTTGCACACTCATTCCGAGCGTGATCAACTTTCCAGACAGGAGCAGCTTCAAGTGCCTCTCGGCAGTTCTCCTAATACTTTCGGTGTACTGCAGCCCTTGCAAGTCACACAGTGCTGTCAAGGCTTGCAGCTGCCGCAAGATACAATTCTCAATGGAGTCGCGTGAGGGCACGATGTCTAAGCAGCCCTGCAGCCACCGAACGCTCTCCCCCTGCCCAAACTCAGCCTCGTAGCCACCGAAAAGGCCAACCTTCGAATCCAGGCGAAGAGCCAAATGCTCGGCCGCCGAAGTTGCTGAGCTGTTTAGCACCTTCCAGATTCGCTCCTTGAAGGATGCCTCAAGAACCGCTGGGGGCCGTCCGCTCACAGGCAACCACTGCCAGAGGCCCACGAGCAGCAAGAATCTCCAGGTCATCTCATGGCAGGCTGGGACCCGTAAGATTACCACGAGTTTGGCATCACTTTCCTTTCGCTGCAGGTAAAGAGAACCTCTGTGAATTTGTCAGGCTGTTGAGTGAGTGGCATGTGCGTGCTTTCTTGAGAACACACTGCTGCGTCTGCAGCATACTGCGGCGTGAAAGAAATGCAAACCAGAAGTCTCTTGCAGATCTTTTGACTGCGAACCCATCAATCCCTGAAAACCATCAGCGTCGCTTTGGTCAAGTGTTGGTGTTACGGTTCAGCTGGCCTGCTTCCTTGATCTGCTCGTCCTGCTCAGAGCGCGCCAGGAATGTGCCCGTGGAGATGGCGCGTATCACCTTCGCCTTCTCAGGGAGGCCTCGCCAGCAAAACTTGTGTAGTAAGCAGATGCAGTCCATGCAGTCGACAGCATGCCTGGAATTGGAGGAATCTGGGCATGTGCTCTGCGGTAAGAGCAGATGACACCTGCAAGCCCCCAAAAAAAGCCTCTTTTGCGCATCTTGCTAAAAATGTGAAATCTCAGCGCAGGAAGGAGGAAGGCCTCCGCTGCGCTGAAGTCTCCCTCGGTTTCACCGGACGCCAAAAGACGGCACCTCAGCAAAAAGCACACAACAAAGGGGATCTCTGTCTCAAGCACCGGCACCGCCCATCGTTTGTTGCAAGTTCGGGCGCATTTCGCAGAACCATCGACAGAGATCAGCGTGCCTGAGAGCAGAGCTGCGGAATGTTCCCTGACCCAAACGATTGCTGAGACATTCCATCAAGGGGCCGGGTAACTGCGGCCCCATCAGGAAGGTGGAAGCAGAGCAGCCCATGCCTTGCATGCAAGACAGGAAAGTGTACATCTAGGCCTTCTGAGAAAACCCTCTCGAAACTCATAGCAATCTATCCTCCAACTAGCTTCAAGATCCCAACATATCCCATAAAGAGTATGGGGATTCCTGTAACCATGCACACAACGCAGAAATAGGAAGCTTGGCATTGTCTCATCACTTCGAACGCTAGCCAGTCCCCTGCTCAGTTCAGCCAGGCTGCAGGTTTCTGCCCCGGCCTTCAACAACACTGCGCAGGAGGATTTCTATGAATTTGTCAGCTGTCGCACGCCCCTACTTCACAAGCAGGCAGACTAAGACCCGAGGTCTGGACCAATTCCAGGGCCCACGGCAGCTGCAAGACTCGCTATGGGCACCTATCCAATCCCCCTGCAGCAGCTTACCAGCATGCAGTGTCCTAGAGGCTCTGTACTCCTGCATTTGAATGCTGATGTTTAATTTGAGCTCTGGTCAACACGTCGACCCGTGGGTCTGCACACCTGGAAGAAGGATGCCAGGGGCAAGAGGACTGCGTCCACGAAGGCAGCGAATCGTGTTTGTAGACCTCGCGCCAGATTTTACACTCGTCGCCTTACAACATTTGCCTTTGAGTAAGCCTGTTGCGCTGAATGCAGAACTTCTTCACACCATTAGCCAAGACTAGGGTGACGACCCAGAGGAGGGGAGTTACATTGCCCGGGGTGGGGGTTAGATCACCTAAGTGGATGCGTTAGATCACCCAGGGGCCAGGGTTAGATCATCTTGTGGCGGTATAAGATCAACCCCCTTGGTGTTGATGCTGTTTTTGCCACCATGCTTGCGAATCCTTCCAAGCCAGGCTAAGGTTCTTCGGGAACCCTCTGAACGTTGCGGCAGGTTCATCGACATTACAACTCGCAAGCCACTCGCAAACGAAGATTTTCCTGTCCGGCTGTCTCTGGAACAAGAGTAGAAATAAGGTTTCCCGAATGCCCAGAGTGCCCTCCAAACCTCATTCTGGCCCTCTGAAATCTCATCTAGGTCCCTTGAGATATTTTTCTTGAGGTGCTTCCTTTTTCGGGTGATCTAACCCACCCCTCGAAGTAATCTACCGTTTTCCCCCCCCCCCCCACCCCCGACTCACCCTCCCACTTGGGTAATCTGACCCTCCCACTTGGCGATCTTAGGGACCATCTTGTGACGCGATCTTACCCTCATACATTGCGAGATGCACAACTCCCGCCAAGATTACTTAACTACTCGCACCCCGGTCGGTATGTCAAAAACCAGCCTGCGGATGGAAGCAAGCTCCCTCTTGGCACTGTGGCCTACAAGACCAGAAGCCCAACATGCCAAATGTGCTCGATGACTAAACAAGCACTCACATGCCGTTTCTGTTTATCAAACAGTTGCGGCCTGGCGCCCTGCTATGGAGATGCCGAGCTCCTGCAAGGCCTTCCAAACATGGGTGCGGATTTGTGGAACCATTGAACCCAAGCGCATGGCACTCCTGCCCCTACCATCAGCCCAATGGCTCCGTAGATGCTGCTACAAGTACAACTTGTCATGTTACCATGCACCAACCTCTGCCGAGCCCATGAGGCTTGGAGGTCCGCAAACGTAGAGGCTGGTGCCCCGGTGAGACCTCAACTACGTCCGGATTCCGGATGTTGGACTTGTCCATCTGACATGGCTGGCAAGCTCTGGGAACTTTGATCGCGACCAGCTCATGCGGCGCAGGGACACCTGAAAGGAGACAAGCAGCCATGCCAAGTGTTTTGGAATCCTCCTCCAGAACCTCTTCTGTTGCTGTCCTCGGTTGAGCAGCGCGTGGGCCAGAGTAGAGCACCTCTTGTGTACACAGCTTGGCAACTCCTCGAAAATCACGGCCCCCACCCCCAATGACCGACCGTAATCCCAAAATGAACCGTCCGGTTCCTAGCCCCTGCCTCAGCTGGTTGTGCTGAACGGGTTCTCTGGCAGCAGCGGGCCACGTGGCTCCGCATCGCGGCGGCCTTTCCAAATCTTGTGGCATGCCTCCTCCGGCACTTGTGAACATTCAAGCCAGCTGAGGAGTGGGCATCCACGTCAGTGTCGTGCACCTTGTCTGTGGCATATTATTGTGGTTTGCAGCACTGCAGAATTCTGAGCCCTCAGCCTGAGGGGCCTGTGCCGACCTAACACACGAAGACTAAACCCAAGGGACACAAGCTGAGAGGAAACTGCACCGGGCTTACCTTCGTGAAGCATCCCCTCGGCGCCCTCCTCGCGCCGTCCCTGGAGGCCTCAGGCTTTCAGATCATGGGCTGTCCCCCAAGGGTTTGCAAGTATCCAGTTGCAAACAGCAGGTGCTTGCATGTGTTCGCGGCGCACATCCAAGATCCAAAGCCACGAGCCCTCTTCTACAAAAGTCGCAGTTCTCTATGGTTCTACCAGCTATCAGCTATCAGCCCCCTGTGCAGCGTCATGGATTAACAACCCTGTTGAAAATTTCGTGCCACGGAAACACCTGGATCTTGATGATTATTGTGGACGCGGTGTCGCGCTCCCGGGGAACCGGCAAAATGCTGAGGGCTCCAGCCTCGTCACCAAGAAGATCCTCCCACGGAGATGTGGACCGTCACAGGTTCAGAGTGCCAATGAAATCATGCACTCGGCTTGAGCAAGGGACAGCCATTGGGAGATTCTCCACCGTCACATTGTCAATTGATACCACTGCTCTGCACCCAACTTGAATTTACACGCTGCCTCCGGCACCTTTTCAATAGCACGCGCGCTCTTGAACAGCAAGCCGGGCAGAGAGATAACAACAATGTAACAAAACTCAGACCATGCAAGTCTGAAGAAACTTCGGAATGTGCAGTAAAGGAGAAGCCTCCAGATCCAAAGCGCCGTCGTCCTGAGGCAGCAGCTTCTACACAGTGCATGCACACCACTCATTTGACACGTGCTTGTCCTGTTCTTCTTTCGGGCATGCAGCAAAAATTGTTGATGACGACATGCGACCATGCAAAAGACCGACAATGCAAAATCCCGACTCCTCATGACCTTCCTCAGCCTCGAGCTCCTTTGCCACATCAAAGCAACTTCTCTTCTACTCATTTCATGTTCCACAACTGACGTTTATGTTGTCCGGTCCTCACTGCCGCTGTCGGATCCAGGATCCATGTTGGCATCTGCAGCCTGCAGACAAGTCCCGCCCCGAATTTGCTCTTTGCATCAGTCTTCGCACTCCGACCTGAGGATGCGAAGACCTCACCTGTCACAAAAAAAACTTATGCGTACTCGAAGTAGACTAACATACCTCAGCCAGCCTGTGGGCGCGATGGCCTGCAGCAGGTCTGCTGCACTCCAGTAATGGCAAAGCATCGCAGAAAAGCGGACTAATTGTTCACAGACTTGCCGGCGCAACCTCTCTGGCGGCTGCAATCGTCGAGCGATCTCCTCAGGGCAAAACCGTTTTGTTCTGTGTTCTGCTACTGACCAAGAATTTCGATGCTCCTCACGGGTCAAGACCTCTTTGACGCCGAGGACCTGAACAGCAACGGATGTCTTCAACTTTAGTTGTACTAGCTTGCCTCGCCTTGACGAAGAAATCCTTCAGGTCTATCATTTCGATGCCTCTGCAACTGCTTAATGGCGTCTGTAAGCTGCGATCGAACCGTTGACAGGCGAACCCGGCACCTGCTTCACATTCCTCGCTTCGCCTCAGCTCTCTTCTCTCATGTCAGCCATCACCAAGACTTTGAAAAACATGAGTCCGGGAGCATGACGCTTTGACCTGGACCCCATAGAAATTCTTCAGCGCAAACTGGCTGCACGGCCTTGTATTCACCGCTGCAATAGACCAAGATTGTCCGTGACACACCTGCTTCAGCTGCACACCATGTGAGTCTGAGAGTCACACAGTTCAGACAGCTCCTCGCCAACCTCTGGGCAATGTTTCATGCCGTCAGGGACAAGACACCTTCCGGCATGCCAAGGCATGCCTTGCTGGGTGTCAGGCCGACCAGTACGCCTGAGAGGAAGCAAGAAACTTCCACGGCCTGTAGCTTGGTGTATTGCTGAAGTCAGCCAAACTGATGGCAGTAGAGACCTTGCCTATTTCGCGTCTGAGGCAATATGATCAACCTGCTAAACACTGCTTGGAGCAAACAGTGTTGCCAAAAAATTGCTGTGTCTGCAAGCCTCCGCGACTGAAACTGTGTCTCGACCGTGTGGATTAGTGAGTTGGCTCCTGCAGCGTAGAATACATGCTATTGCCATGAACGAGCCATCTCACCCGGGCAGATCTTCAAACGTGTCGGACGTGACCTGTCTCACCCTCCTCCGTACGCCGCCTCTTGAGTCGGCTGTCAGGCACCTAGCCCACAAGTCAAAGAGCGCATGTCCACATACCCGCTTGGCCGTCAGACCCAAAGGGTTGCCTTGACAGGACAAAAACCCAGCTGCAGGTGTGGCATGGCCACATTTGTGTGCTTCCCCACGCAGAATATCATGAGATGCAATTCCATCTGCGATTGTAATAATAGCTGAAGCTTGAGCGCATTGTGCCTACCGATAACAGAGCTTTGTTTCTTCTTGCAGTTGCGGATGTAGGTGCTAAATGTGGAAACAACTCTTCTGTTCTTCTCAACAAATTTAAGATCTCAGGGAACATAAAAAGCCACCATTGCAGTCATTTTCCAGTATGATAACTAACTTTGGCAGCTGCATGGCCATGTCTTTGCTGCCTAGATTGCAGCAGCGCAACAAAAACAAACATGCCAACAGGCACCACTGAATCACGAATGTGCTCCTCCAGTTGCAACATGATCTCAGCCTTCGTGTGTTGTGAGCATGCCTTGCTGGATGTTCTTCAGCATGTGGAAACATGCAACTGAGGCTCGGGCATAGAGCCGTCTGAGGAAGCCCAGGCTAGGCTTCAATGCCTGCCCTTCGCCCCCGGCGTTGCTTGGGAGCAGCCTGCAAAGTGACAAGGCATGATTGCCCATTGCAATCAACCACGGACCTGCCTCTGCAAGGCTGGCAGCAGCTGCAGCCTGGAGCATCAGCATCATCACTCATACTAGCTGCAACTAACGCCTTTGTTAACTTTGAAGCGTTGCTGCTACTATCTGCTACTGGCTTCCCGGCATTCCAGGTGACTCCCGCACAGAGAGGAAATCGCAGAACCAGCAGCGCCTTAGTGAATGTTTGAGCTCTTCTGCGCATCGCTACATACACAACATGCTGTGAGTGGTCCCTCGAACCTATCTGCTTCCACATGGTGCTTTTCATTTGCCAACTGATTCATTCCAACCACTGAGCTCGCGGCAGAGAAGGTCCGTAGATCTCCTGGAGCAGCATGGGTCGAATCGCCCGAAAAAATGTAAAGCAGGATACGGCTTCCTCCAGCATTGAAGTTCCAGCCTGGCTAGAGCAATTGCAGAGCAAGTGTCACGGACTTTGAGAATGGCCACGAACTCTGTCCACGTGCCAGGGAAACCAGTTCACAAACCTTACGAGCAAAGTCAACATCTGCGTCTCCAGCAGACCACACAGCCTGGCAGCATGCAAAGTATGAATCGCAGGACGTCGCAGAAGAGGCTTTCTTTTCGAGAGCTTTTATCTCTAGCAAATATGGGCACCAACCCTGCCTGCTGCGCACCGATCTTGCCCTTCCCAGGGATGAAGATGTGGTTGCGCAGAATGGCCAACCTCAACATTGCTCTTGGCCCTTGTTGCCGATTTCGAGCATCATGCAGGGTGCTAGGGTGGGACGCTAAAATACATGGGATCGTCCTGTCACGGAGCTCATGCCAAATCTGATGCAAGCAAGTTGAGCAAGCAACGCCAACAAATTGGATACCCTGCGTTCGGGCTCGCTCTCCCTGGCACACTGCATCAATGTTAGTATAGGCTAGTTCTAGAATGGATCTGTTTCTAGCAGTTTGTACCGTTGCTGGCGAATTGCGGACTATGTTTGTTCCAACTGAGCTGAAAGCAAAGAGTCTGCTGGCCTTGTGCTCAGGCAAGCTGGGCAGCTGAAAGTACAGCCATGGTTCATGCACTTGGGTCATTACATCTACCAGGCAAAAACACATGGCTCTGGAAGTGCTATCCGATAACCTCGACTTTAACTTACAGTAAGATTCACATACTTGCGCAGCTTGTTGGCATACGCAAGCCGGCTTGCGTGCCCAAATCATGCTTTACTCCGTGCCTCTCCGCAATGGCCCGCTGCAGCAAGGCCTGGCAAGCGCCCAACATGACCGGAATGAAGCAGAGCTACCGCGAAAACCGCGAAAGCATGCCGGACAAGCGCTGACCAGTGCTTTGGGCGTGCACATCGCTGGCGGCTCCTGGACCAAGGCTCTGCAACCCTGATTCCTTGCCTTGTAGAGCAAGCTTCATGATGCTACCTGACCTTACGATTCCCTGTGCGCAGTGTAAAGTCTGAATGGCAACTCTCTGAATCCGCCATAGACTGCTAGTTTAATCGCGAAACCAGCCAATCTACAGCCAATCTATGCCTCAGAGGACCGCCAAGAGGTCGCATCTCATCATTAAGACCAGACCCATCAGGTTCTCTACTTTTCGCCAGAACCCCACCCGCTGCTCGCGGCTCAGCCATAGCACGCCAATTACTACGAAACCCATTCCCTACAACAGGGCCTTTTCCACCCAGAAGCGCAAAGCAACAGCCAAATTCTCGAAGTCGGGCGTGCAGCGGATCCTCTGCAAGCTGATTGAGATGCAAGCTCGCACACATGGCCCAGGAAAGTCAAAGACAAGTTGCCTCAGAAGCTCGAGGAGCCACTGGCAGCAGACCTCTGCCTCAGCGGATTCAGATGTTCAGTCCCTGCGATTCCCTAGGAAGGCGTTGCATTTCCTATGCTAGAGTCAGCTTGACAGTATGCGTCATGGTTAATGTGCCGGCTCCTGGCCCTGTCGGGCACGCTAATTTGCGCATGACGCATTCAGATGAACTGCAATCAAAGCTCCTTGTCTACTGTGAGACACACCTGAATCTTCAACAGCTAAGGCTAAGGATTCGAGCACAAGCTCTGGAATTGTCTTGAACGCCTAAGCCTCGGAAACCATGAACTAGAAATGAGAAACCGTCACGCTCAGCATGCAGCGTCCACGTAAGCCAATCCAGCTTCGCCTGCAGAAAAATGTGCGATTCTGTGAGGTGCTCACTCAGCACATCCGAGACCGCCCTGACAGAAATGCCAGAGATCTGCAGCATGGGCACCCTGTGTCTGGGGAACCCTACCAACCACTGGCTCAAAGGCCCCACGCCGGAAGTAGGTGTTGATACGATGGCCGGGACCTGGCCAGCTACGTGGCAAGTAGACAACAAGTAGACCAGAGGTTGGCGATCACTTGGCCTGGTTGATTGGGAGCTGGCGGAACCTGGTAAACCACACCATGCCGTTGAAAGACTGGGCTTCCTCAAGGTTCTGTGCCTCCAAGTCGGGCAGCCAGCCATGATTGTCCCGAAACACGCGTGCGGCCTCAGCCATCCCCAGCCCTGGATTCAAAACACCCTGCGCCTTTTTTGCAAGGCCAGGACTCCAGCAAACTCAGGCCTGCACATGTCTGCGGAGAGCGGGTGACGTGGAAAGAGCCTGGCAAGCTTAATTTAACCCATGCAGCTCAGGAGATTTTGGGCTCCAAGGCTCCCTAAGCAGCCCCAAAGGCTGAAAAGTCTTGTGGAAGCCTTTGTACCATTACGGAAACTCTGAACCGTCACTGCAATCTACAAGGATTCGGCAGTGTGCAAACATGCAAATGCCAGGATGGAACAACCTCTTGTACAGTCCGAAACACCGCCTTCATGGCAAAAACCCTTGCGTTGCACACTTCCATGCTTGTCAAGCTTTTGCAAAGCTGACTTGTGCAATGTTGCGCGTCGTCTGTGCATGTTGAAGCCTGCCAGAACTGGCGAGAGACCAGGCGCTCCTGACAGACGAGGTGCCTCAACTTGACCTGCTGAGCAACTGTCTCCAATGCTGCCCAGGTTGCTGCCACCCGGTCGACCGCAAGATTCTCGATTCCAGGCTGAACCTAAGGTGCAAAGATGCTAGCCGCTGAGAATGAAAGCCACAAAGAAGGCACGGCGCTGAGCCGCCAGCACATCCCACCTCAGTCAGAAAAGCCTCACGCCTCAGCAATGCAGGCTGACCAATCTACTAACTACTAGTTGCTAGTGTCCAGGCAGTGGAGCAAGCATCCTTGCCACTGCAAGTAGTCTCAGATTCCGAAACCTCAAAGCTGCTGGTGCTAAGTCCCAACAGGAGGAGCAGCTCATTCCATCCACCAGCCTGAAGAAGCGATGAAGGCCCAAACACGAATCTACCGAGTGCAAGCCTGACACCGGGCCTGGCTACCGGAAGAAGCGATTGCCACCTGCAGCTTGCCGCCCGAATGACCGATACATGGCAACTTTCAAGTATTGCCCGCCCTCAACTTCTAAGAGGAGACCAGGACCACTACTCCACAACAAACCAGTGCGGCTGATGATGAGATGTCATCAACTCTTGCAGGTGAAGCCGGATATTTGAACTGACATATACTAGTTCTGAATGGACTCCCCAATGCCCGAGTCAAACTCTAAGACTCTAGCCACAGTGTCTGTCATATTGAAATCGAGATAGTTCGGCGCCACTTATGCTACTGCTCCTCGGCCCCGCCAAGTGGTCTGGTGTTGGTGCCTGATCTGAGGCCATGACCACACTGGTCCGGCCACTGGACATCCTCGGCCAACTAATGCCCACCTGTCTTTTCCTTGCAGCTCTACACCCTCCTTACAACTTAGAACCTGCGGGTCTCATGTTCTTCAAGCTCTTGGCCCAGCAGGTGGCGGTGGTAGCACTGTCGAAGCCGCCTCCAGACATCAAAATCACAACGACAAGTTTCTGCCAGCCCAAGCCCATCCAACCAAAGCTGTTCAGCGCATGGATACGATTCCTTGTTTTCTATCTGATGCAAGTCCAGGACAGATTGAGCATGTTCAAGCTCTTCAACATAGAAATGCTTCCCATTTGATCGAATGGGACCCATCCGTTTCGTAGTAGGCTTTCTGGCGTTAAAAAATTGACCAGTGGGCACCTCCGCTCAGCTTGAACTTTTTGACACCCATCAATCGGACAACCACTATTTAATTTGCGTCTTTTTGGAGCTTTCGCCAGCTTTGTGTCAATGATAGTAATTTCATCCGACCTGGGAACCATGCTGGGCGTGCGGAGCTCTAGAGCACTTTCAAACGTCTTGATGTCAAAACCTTCAAGGCACAGGAACCAGCTTGCCCACCTGTTTTTGAGCCTTGCCGTTTTGCGGCATGTTCAGCCTCCTGGGCTCTGTTGCCTTGTATGCTTGAGCTCTGACTTCCAGCTCCCGGAAACCAAGAACCAAGATTCCTGGACATCGTGGTTCTTGCTTTGTGAGCCTTGGTGCTTGTCCCAGGAAACCAAGAAAAATCTAGGCCCTTGATTCGCAAGCGGTGGATTATCGAAGGGCCCCAAGATGGTGGATGCAAGGTGTCCTGCGCCACTGTAAATACTTCATCTAGATTGGTGCAAGAGTTCCTCCATCCTCCGTAATGTAACAACTTGTCAACAGAGAGCGCACAAGGGCTGTATGACAGCCCGCTCAAACCGGATGGCCAGTGGATGCACATTACTTAGAGTCTGGAGTTTACCTCGCTCTTCAGGACAAAGTGTGGAACAAACTCCATCTCCATCTCTCCAACGACATGTGAATAAGCAAGATGTTAACTTCTTTTCTCAGACTCACGTGTTTCCACGCCTATGACAAGTTCTTATCGTGTCAGCTGTATCCGACATTCCCAAACTAATCATCCTAGCATTTTCCGAGTGGACACCAAAGGATAAAATTGCCAGATATGTCATTTCCTAAAAATGATGGGAAGCCAATGTACTTTCTGACCCGAAGACAGCGACAATGAGCTTTGAGTTGTTCATAATTATGACTGTTACGACCGCACCAGAACTATGACAGCGGTGGTCATGATGGCCACAACAAACTGATGGTGGAATCAGTACCGGTGATGACAATCGGGCTGCCCGAGGAGAATGATCAGAAGAATTTCTGCACCATCACCAAGCTTGCTGTGAATTGGTCCGACCCCACCCCCCAAAGTGATGAGACCCCCTCCAGACCATGTTCAACAGGAGTGCCCCTACCAAGATCTGATCAATTCGTGTAAAGCTTCCGATCTCCCCGCTTGACTTCTTTCTATCTGTGATAACTGCATGAATCGCACCTCGCTGGCCTCCTCGACATCTTGCTCCTCGCCCATGTGTTCCTGAGAGCAAGGATTCTGCGTGCCAACTCAGCCCTGCGCCTGCGAACATTGCAGCATCGCCTCCAGCATGCCTCTTGCCCTGGGAGGCTCGCTCGCTGCAAGACCTCAGCCGCCCGATCATTTCGATCGAAAAGGCGGAGCAGCTCATCTGGCAATCGGACCCAGGAAGGTTGGAAGAAGCAGAGAACTCGAACGACGAAGCCGTAGCTGGCCGGCAGCCTGGCTGAAATGCAGCCGACAAGAGTTGTGTGGGCACGTTCTGGGTGACAAATGCACGCTAACAAGTTTACGGATATGTAAATGCAGCAGCGCGGCCGATCGAGTGGGCAGCCACAACACACGGCGCAGGTCCTCAATTGAATTCACATGATTTTCCAGAACTCAAAAAGACACAAAGCGAGCAGGATGCAGGACAGACGAAAGCTGCCATCGCACTGTTGTCAGGACCTTTGAAGCAACCAACTTGTTATTCATGTGCAGATTTGGCATTTGACTCCTGGACAGTTCGAGCACTCAGAATTCAGCGGAAAACAGGTGCAAAGCATGCCGCAGGATCGGGCCTCAAGCTCGCTTCAGTCTTTCCTTTCTGGCACAAGGTTGAGGCAAAGGCGGACCAGAATCTTTCTCGTGCCCAGGCACCTGGAACGTACCAAAATGGAATTAAGAACATCGCTACTTTCGAGTGTCTCAAAGAACGCCACCTTTACCAACCTTCCAAAAGCACCAAATCTGAGATTGAACACATACAATGCATACATGAAGCAGCAGCCTTGCGAGCAGCAATTCGAGCTGGGTCGAGACATTGCTCTCGCGCCAGGCCTCGGCCAGTGATTCATAGGTCCAGGAGCTGAACTGCTTCATCTTTGCAACAAGCATGGGAGCTGTTTACAGCAGATGGACTGCATGGAACTCTTGCGAACAGAGAGTTGTTCACTTTGTTGTCAGTCATTGCTCATGGCGATCGATCAAGACAGGTCAGCGCGTTGTTGCCACCAAAGCTAAGAACTCTAGTCTCTAGAGTCGACTCGCTGGGAAGCTGCACGGACAACGTCCAAGCCAGCCCAGAGCACAGCGAGCTCGGCCTGCAATATATCAGCAAGCAGAGGCCTTGTGATATCAGAAGCTGTATGCTAGCTGATCCTGGACACGTGTGAGATGTTGATACACACCCTTCCAATGCAAATAGCATGTGCATGGCCTCCTCACCTCCTTCGCAGGTAGCTTTTGCGAAGGTGCCGCCTGACAGCAAGCAGCAAGCAGCACCGGCATGAATTTCAGACGGCTCGGTTCCCGAGCAGGGGGCTAAAGCTATCAATGGCCACGGATTCCGCCAGGATGAGTGCATGAACGCCTTAGAGTGGTGAGCATAAAGCACAGCATTGAAGATTCAATCTGAGCCCTACACGCACCACTGCTGCGGCTACTTCAGATAGAACAGCCTGCCAGTTCCAAGGCGTTGGGAAACAAGCAGAAATGAAGGTGATAGCCCATTGCATCAGTGCACGAAGCATTTCTTCAAGGACATAGCAAGGAGGATAGTAGCGGCAGACACGGAGTGGCAAACTCGCTCGCAGCCCTGCCGCATGCTTCCATCCGTGCCTTTTGGCACACAGGTAAAGGGGCAACTTTGAGCATACGTCAAACATCCAGCTGATACCTTCCGCCGTGCGGAAGGACTGTCGTCAAAAGTATTCAAGATATGCTTATCAAACGTACACTATCTTACTCGGCAGAAAAAGAAGGAAAACGTGGCACGATGATATCTAGCCAAGCAACACCTTGCACGCATTATCATGGAATACCTTGCTGAGATCTGTCTCGCTTGCGCCAGCTCGTTTGCAAGCGTCATACACCAGGCCAGCACTTCTGTCATATTGATCCCCCATGGCCTCATTAACGAACCAATTAGACTCATAAAGCACACGGTCGAATCCAATGGCTTGGATAGCTCTATCCAAGAAGTCCTCGGGGTTGGGCACATCCCACTCCTCAGTGGCTCCCAACTTAACATAGACATTGGGCAGTTTCCCAAGGCTGTCCATGGCTGGTCCCCAAGCCTCCATGTCACCTCCCTTGTTTCCATTGTGAGCCAAGTGGTCGATAACAAATGTCATGTGCGGGAACCGCTCGATACAGCCACACAGGAAAGGAGCCATTCGTGGCTCACAACAGAACTCCCAAAGCAGTCCAGCTTTGCCAAGCGCGTCAAGCCCCTCCAGAAACTGGGCATCCAAGCAGGCATCATCTGCCTGATTCTCCCACATCATGAACACATAACGGGCTCCCTTCAGACCCTTCGGAAGGGACCCGTCTGCATCCCGCAACAAATCCAAAAAACGCACTACCTCAGCAGCCCCCTTTTGTACGCAAATATTGGCGACCAGCCCCAAAATAGGGGAGCCCGCTGCATCCATGAGCCGCAGGACCCACTTGGCCTCCTCAAGGGCAGGTTGGTTGGCGCACTCAACGAAAATTGCACCGGAGATTTGGAAACGCGCTGTCTCCGTGGACTTGCGGAAGTCTTCCAGTGTCCAATCGCGGCGGAAACCTTCAGCCTCCTTCAAGGGGGAACATCTCCTACAGCCCTTCAAAACAAGGTCTCCCAGTGCGCCATCTCAGGCTTTTTGCCACAAACCCACCTCGGGATGCCAGGCATTCGGCAATCCTCCAGAGTAGTGCTGGCTGAGGTGTATATGCGTATCAATGACGTTCTTCACCAGGTATTCGCACTCCATGGCTCAGTTCAAGTATGAGTTGTGCAGGGATCCTTGTTAAATTGAATAAGCTGAGCCGCTTGGATGATGAGTGCTCCGCACTAAAATTTACACGCCTCTGATTGCCGAGCCAGCCAAGCTTCGCAATGGCCGAAGACGTGAAAGACACACTTCACAATCCCACAGTGCGAGGCCTCCCGTATGCCAAGCCTCAGATTCCAACATCTTATCGCGCTTGCAGGAGCCCTCACTGCTTTTTTAAGGCTCTGGCTGCCGCAGCAGCTTTTGGCCACTGCTCGGCAAGGCGTTCCAGGACAAATTGTCTAGCACCTCGGCTGTGGGCTCAACTCAGCCATGCCGGGCAGGGCAATGCTGAGGTCAAAACACGCACGTTTGCATGGGCAAGCAAAGTAGATGCGGTGGCCTGCTCCAGGCATCGACAGCTTACCCTGGAGGAAGAGTGCAGAATCTGATGTGTAAGCAAGCCCGTTCACGTGCCTGATCCAAACCTGGGCACCATGTTCCTGGGTTGAGGAGTTGGCTGCATGTTCATGGCTAATCCTTTGACGGCACCTGAGCCAGGCAGGTGGATGTCTCCCTCCGCCAGGCTCGTCATCGAAATGGCCTTGGAACACATGTCGCAGCTCGAAGATGTGTGTGTGCGACTACGCAACTGGGGCTGACACTCCTGATCCCTCATCCAAGGGTATCACCTGACCACTGGTCAGAGAACATTCTGCAAAGCGTTTTCAACCCAAAATGCCTGCATCTGCTGAATCTGCGTGATCATGTCCAGCAGGCTCTCTTGTCCTGCCACGTCCAGAAAGCAAGCAATGTCTTGCAGCCCATTCCGGGACTGAGGTGCCTCGGGGCTCAGCATCCGAGAACATGGGCACTTCCTCTGACTCGCGCTGCGCAGCGCCCAGCAAAGCGCTCAATAATTCACAGACTTGGGTGAGTCCCAATGGACTTCTGGACCTGCAGTGCTGGCAAAGCAAAGCTTTGACTGTCTCGTTGTTGACCAAAGCCTTCACACTCTGTGCGGAGAGGGGCTCAGCGCGGAGTGACAGGAGCCTTTGCGCATCCTCCGCTGCCACATCCTGGTTGTGCGCCAGTCGGGCCAAGCGCTTGCCAGTAGCTGCTGGCCAGGATTCCATGGGCAAAGCATGGATGAACTTCATTGCACCAGGAGAGCGCACCAATGCAACGGGTGGAACCAAGACCTCTGACGGTTTGTAAAGCCTCATCTCCCCAACCACAGGTATCACAGGGGCGTCGCCAATCCTCTCCACTGCTTGCTCAAGCAATCGTCTCCAGAATGGCTCCAGGACGCGTCTAGAGTCCAACAACGCCAGAACGTTTGTTCCCGGCTCGCTGCCGAAACGGCCGATCGCCTCAGCCAAAGCCTCAGCTGCGACTCCTCGCAGCCACACATTCCTGGGATCCTCTAGGTGGAAATCTTCGCGGTTGGATGTCAAAGACCAAGGCGCGTGCACGGAAAAACGGAAGCCAACTGGTCGAACTGGCAAGAAACAGAAGACAGGATCTGCTCTAGATGACTCTCCATCCGCATCGAACTGGCTGCCAAGGCCGGCGGCAGGTTGTTCCTGCACCTTAGATGAAATGTAACTCCTTGTGACAGTTAAGTTCTTAAAGCGATGAATTGTTTACGGCAAGCAAAGCTCCTCATGCCAAAGCCCATAGCCCCATAGCCAATTCATGCAGGTACACTGACTTGCACTTTGCACTGAGGCCAGGGCAGAGCCTTGCTGAAAGGCAATCACAACCTTCCCAATTCGGCAGGCTAGCGGCGAGGCTAGAAAGGCAAGCAGTTCAGGCCTCCTCTGACCGGCTGCCGGGCTCTACGCCAGTTGGCAGCAGGTCCTGTGGGACCACCTGGGGCTGCAACAGACTTGGCCAAGTGCCTCATGTACAAGTCAACCTTCAGTCTTTTTTGCTAAAGGCCCCTGGGCTCATGCCTGTGGGTCTTGCCGTGTTCCAGGTGTGCTTTTGTACAAAGGTATTGGAATGGTGGAACCTGGGAGGGCCCAAGATCCTAGTCCGTGGCCCCGACCGGCACAGCCGCCCCTGGAAATCCCATAAGATTCCGCAAATAAAGCTATGCTTCTTTGAGAGGACCGTCAGCACTGCTGACCTCTCTATTTTTTGGGAACATGCCATTCTGTCTTGTCATTCACGCGCTCCGAGCGAAGTACTAATGTTTTTGATGAGATGTTACTGTACTTGTACTGGTTTTGGAAGGTGCTAAAGGGTGATAGATGTTTGTGGAGGGATGTTCATTCTCTTCAGGAGGGGCTGTTTCCAAATGTAAGGGTGGATAGTGGGGCCAGTAAGGAAAACAGAAATAGTGAAATGACTCGAATGAAAGAAACATTTTCAAGAATGAGGATCATATTGGCATAAATGCCTTCCAAAATGTGCCAAAAGAGTCTTGGAAGACATTGGGCAAAAAATCTGATGATGCTGGCAGGGGTTGTATTATCAGAACAGGACGGCTTCGGGCTTTGGTTTCGACGCTCCAGCTCCTTCCGCACAGCCACCCAAGGAAATAGGCCTGAACTCTATGAACACAGCTACAATGTTTCGTGCCTGAAGGAATCGTTCAAAATCAACTTTCTGCAAGTGATTAAATGTAGTTGCAGTCTAGCAATGACGCATGTCTCGCAAATGCAGAAGGCACACCCAAGATCAAAATGCTCTTACGGTTGAGGAGCTCACGCTGCTCTTTCTGTGAACAAAGAAGGCAAACTCCTGACAACTAGGATGGCTTTGGCCTTTCGGAGTGCGACTGCATTCAAAGAGCCTCCTCCTTCGCCGCGCCTGCAGTGTTGCAAGACCAGACTCTGAAGCCAAGGTATTCACTTTGGTCGCTTTGAATGCAACATGTACGGCAGCCGCGCTATCCAGAATGGCGCCTGTGCTGCTCTCCACACGACGAACCATGACAGAGTTTCTGCACCTCGGAAGGCCACAACAAGCGAATAGCACCCAGAAGGTGCTGGCTGTTCTGAACGTAGTGCGCAAGGTCTTTCTGTCAACAGGTGTAGCTGCTTTGCTTGTCTCGCCTACTTGTTGTCAGATTGCTTCGGAAGTATGTTCTTTCTGTTTGAAATCATGCTACTAAGAGGGCATCCTCTGCTTTCTTTTTCCAGCACATGAAACATGGTCTTATTCCAAGTTCCCAAGTTCTAGTGGCACATGTGCTATACTTACTTCACTGATGGATTTTAGGCGCACAGCCCGTAGCCAAAAAGCAGGACACTGAAGGGACCAGAAGACTAATTGCTTGCAAATTCATAGCAGTGTTCTCTCATCTATGAAAATAGCATCATGAAGCATCACAAAACGGCGTAAACACGAACGCACAAAACTATTCGCAACGAGCGGTGGTCAAACACATCTGATTAATCTGCACGTGATAACTTGAAAATTCGAACAGCAACGTGACTGTGCACGACGACAAAGGATTCCAGGCTCACCTGACTTGGCATTGCAGCGTCTGAGACCCAGCCGTTCGAGGGAAACGCGCTGTGGTCTGGCCATGCTTCATGTTCAACTTTAGCTGAAGCATGCTTTCCCAAGCGCGGTCATCCCACCTCGAGGATGCCGCATCCTCCCAGGCCTCTTGCGAGCTCGTTTTACTGGCTGTTTGTTCTTCATTCGGATTGCTAGCTCTCGGAGTTGCGCTACGCGGCAGAGCTGCCGCAGGAAAAGTAGCCAGGCCGGGTACCTCCAACAAAATCTCTCATGATCATCAAACTGACCCGATATTGGGGAGCTCCAACGATGCAAGATTTGAGTAGCCTCTCGCATGCAAGGAATGGAGGGGCACTGGAGCAGCCTGTCCATTGAGCTTCGTATTAAAGCCGCAATGCCAAGTCCTGGCATCAGAAAGCATCTACCAATCAAACAACCACTGCACGCAGTGGTCACAGCCTCCATCTCCCGCATCTGCAGCAGCTCCTACCAGCAACATGCTGTGCTCAGCCCATAGCTGCTCTGGAAGCTGAGAGTCATCCAAATCCCAGCTTGAGGGGCAAGCCCAGACAACGAAAGCTAGTCAGGCTCCAGCACTGAAAAACAAGGGAGGAGAAAAGGCGGATGCCAGCAAGAAGCACAAGCCTTGTTTCCGACACCCGGACAACCCCTCCCAAAACCTGGCCAACTCTACTCCACTTTCCATTCAGTTGTCGTAGCTCTACTTGCCACTCGACTTTCCAATCACGTGTCATTCCATTTCCCATACTACTCTCCACTCTGCTGTCCTGTCCACTTTCCCTCCACTTTCACCTCTACTTTCCACTCCACTTTCCACTAGACTCTCCACTCCACCTTTCAATCCACTTTCCCCCACTCTCCGCTTCACTACAATTTCCACTCCACCCTTCAGTGCACTTGCCAGTCTACTCCGTCCACTCTCAACTTTCTGCAGCCAACTCTCATCTCACATGCACTCCTCCAACCCCATGTCTCCACTACAAGATCCAAGCCACTCTCCACTCCATTCTCCTCTCCACTGCAACCCACTTGCACTCCACTCCGCTACGCCGCTTTCCACTTCAATTTCTGCGCGCTCCACTCCGCTTTCTTTCTTTCGTTCAGGCTATGGAGGGGGGATTGCTCCCTCCTCCGGGCTTCGCTGCCCAGCCCGTGCTCCATCACACTTTCCATTTGACTTACTTTCCATTTGACTCTGCACTCCACAGCCCTCCGCTCCACTCCACTCCATTCCAGCCCGCACTCCGAGCGGGATCGTCCCTGCAAAGGTCCACAAGCCAGGACAGTTACGAGCATGGCGACCCCAACAGCCAGTGTCCAGACCACAGCAACACCACTAATGAGAATGGCGGCCCCGAGCAGCCTCACCCCTGCGACCGACTTTCGACATGCGACAAACAAGCCACGACAGCCCGAGGGCGCCCATGCCCGCGATTGGCATCGTTCACACGCCATGGAGACGCGCTGCAAAACCGGCGACGGATCCGAGGATAGCATCCCAAGGGGCCCCATCACTGTGACTGGCACTTTCCACGCGCAACAAACACGCGGCCCGACAAGCATGAGGTTACCTGTTACATGGCCACATGAGGGTAGGGAACCTACCCAAGGAGAAGCGAGGTGCAAAAACCAAGCCTGGAGGTATCTGCACCAGGACCACAAAAGGATACAGAAAGAGAAGGAGATTTGCTGCATTTTGTTGGAACCGCTGAGCATGATGTAACTCACTCATACAAGTACCACGCAAAGGAAGCAAACACTAGAAAAGGAGGAGGGGGCCAGATGTAACTGGGTAGGGTAGTGAACACTAGAAGAGTGGTCAATGAAGCATGAGATAACATGAGTTTGTTTGCACCAGGGCCAGGACAGGAGGGAGAGGTTTCATGCAACCACCCAGCATGATGGTTTGCGCAGGGTCGTGACCACTATGGAGGAGGCAGGGAGGTTTGATTCAGCGACCGGCATGGTTTATTTATATCACGACCTTGTAAGGGCCACGTGTTCTTCGTATGATGACATTGCCGCGGTATGATATGGTATGGCACACTACAAAGACTGTACGGACGTTCGACGTGACCACCAAGCCTAAAGCCATGGCACCAGGACCGTCAGCGGCAGTAGACACGACTGCGATAGTAAGGAGGTTAGATGCGACTGCAGTTTGATGCCACAACCTGCCATGAAAATCTTCTTGTCACGACCGCATAAGGGCACGGAACACCTCAGAATGAATGAGTTTGATGCAACAACCAACCATAAGGATGTGCGCAAAGCCCACTAAACACTACAGAAAGCGTAGGCAAGGTTCAATTCAAGCCACAAAGCATGATGATGCTCGTACCACGGCCAAGCAAATATAGTGAGCCGAGTCAGCACAAATAAGTCAAGTAACTCATGGAGAGGAACTTAAAAACTCATGAGCACATCCCATCCCATAGCATTCCTTGAAGTTACCCCACAAGGTTTTGCAATGGAGTGGAGACTTGATGAAACCACCAAGAAAATGCGATTTGATTCATGATTTGTGACGGGCGTAATTTTGTTGATTCCTTTTGTTGTTTCTTTGTGACTTGTTTTTTGGCTGGGGGCCCGGAATCGAAGGACGCCTCATACGAGAGCGCGATTCTGAGGCAGAAACTGTGAGGACTGATGAAAAATCACGAAAAAAATCATGAAAAATTAAAGAAAATAATATAAAAATGATGAAATGATATAAAAGGATGAAAATGATATAAAAATTTTAGAAATGATGAAGAGTTATGAAAATGATAGACAAATGATGAAAATTGTGACAATCATGAAACTGCTAGGAAAATGATGGAAAATGATGAACTTCATGAAGAATAGTGACAAACAATAAGAAAAAATGAGGCGGAAATGATGAAAAATGAAAAAGTGATGAAAATTTGATGAGAAATCATGAACAATGATGACAAATGATGAAACATAGTGAACAACAATGCAAATGATAGAAAATGATGAAGAAAAGTCATGAAGATTTTGAAAATCATGAAACTAGAAAAATGAAACGACGAAAAAGGATGATGATGAAACTGATGGAAAAAACGATGAACGCGATCAAAAATATGAAGCCTAATGTTGAAAAATGTTTGGAAACTATGAAGTTCATGAAGACCTGGCGCAGAAGATGCAAGACTGCCCTGTTGGGATTTTTTCCTTGCAAACCGAGTTGACCATTCATACGGGGGCCTCCAGGGCAGTGGGAGGCACCAGCACACTCCTGGCCCATGTGTCTTGCTGAAGAATCTTGAAAGGAACGCCAAGGCCCATCTAGTCCAAGTGCGTTTCTTCAAACTTGGCCCGGACTACCTCATCCACGTCTCCAGTGACATCCAGGCAAGTGGATGCGTCCACAGTGATGTTTATTGGGCTGCCCGGGGCATCAAGAGGAAGAAGTGTAATGCCATGCACTGATGATGGTGATGGCGTCTCCTTGCCGATGAGCCTTGCATGGCTTCAGTTGGAACCATACATTTGGTCCAAGACTGGGCTTTGCGGACTCAGCTTTTGCACCAGGAGGTAGGCGAAGTCGTGGCAGTTGGCCTCAGAGATGGAATAGGCTCCTTTCCTCCGCATAAGCTCATGAGCTGTCATGCGGAGCTTTTCCAGGTGCTCTTGGCCCATGAGAAATTTGTCAAGCCAGAGCTGCATGCCCGAGAGAGGTTCGGCACGGTCTCCGCGCAGGCTTCTGCTTCATGACGCAAGGTACCCCAAAGATAGCCGTAGATGTCACCATTGCTGTCACGGCAAACAATTTCCGAATGGCGGAAGAAACCCATGCTGCCCTGGACGTTATAGACAGCAACTCCGATGTTCATGGCCATGGCGAGAAACCCGAAAGTGAACGTGATGCGAGTGCCACCTCTGATGCTACAGCAGTTCTCAAATCCGATATGGCGCACCACAGCAGTTCAAGGGAGTGTCACTGATCAGCATGGCCATGACGGCATGGCATTGTTGTGGGATTGGTGCAGGGCGGGGGGGAGGGATGGGGCGGGGGAGGAGGGGCAAGGCCTGGAGGGGGGCGGGGGGGGGCTCAGCGCCCCCCCATTGACAAACAAAATGATCTGGCTAACCCTCCTTTACTGATCATCTACTACTACTACTACTACTACTACTACTACTACTTCTTCAGGCAAGTACAGAAAGCGAAAACCACACAGAGCCAGAAAACGAAGAAGCCAGAAAGCCAAGAAGCCAGAAAGCCAAGAAGCCACAAAGCCAAAAAGCAAAGAAGCCAAGAAGGCAAAAACCCGAGCGGCCAACAGAAAGAAGGCAGAAGTCAAGCAAGTGATAAATCTGATGCAAAATTATGACAATCATGAAAATGATGAACAAATGTTGTCTAACAAAAATGTTGAGGAATTGATTTAAAAATGATGAAACTGATCGAAAATTATAGAAGATTAGGAAAATGATAGAAATTGATAGAAACTGATAGAAAATTAGGACCATGATAGAAAAATGATGAAGAATGATGGAAAGGACAAAATCCAAATGCGCTCCAGGCCAGGGCCACCAAAAAAAAAAACATAAAAAAAAGTCTCGAAAAAATAGGCCCTCCATTTGTGAGGGGTAAGAAACACCAAGGACGGGCTTGGGAGCTTTGATGCAACCACGAGCAAGATGCTACAGGAACCGCGACCATGCAAGGGCTGCGAAAGCTACAAAAGGTTAGGAAAGGTCGATGGCACTGCTCGTACTACGTCCAACAAGGGTAGTGCGTGAGCGAATGTGAAGGTTTGATGCCAGCAGCCAGCATGTTCTTACCCGCACTAAAACTATGCAAGTGTGGTGATCACAATGGAAGAATAAGGCTTGCTGCAAACACCCGCATGACAAAGTTCGTATCGTGGCCTTTCAAACGCAATAGAAAAAGTAGGAAGGTTCCATGCAACTGCAAAGAAGAATGCCTTTCGCGCCATAACCAGGCACGAGCACTGGAGACAACAGGTGGAGTAGGAAGGCCCAATGCAACCAGAGCATGATTTTGCTTGCACCGCGACCATACAAGGGTAGTGCACACTACGGAAGGGGAGGGAGGCCTGAGGTACCATGACCAACAAGGGTACGCATCACTAAAGGAGTATGGACAGTAGGGAGACTTCATGCAAGCATAGGCCGCAGAGAGGTTGCATGGAACAAGCAAGCATGATGTCTCTCACAGCATGACCACGCAAAGGTAGTGCTCACTAAAGGGAGGTTCGATGCAACCACCAGGCATGATACGACTGATACTACCGGCACTATGAGCATGCAACTGTACACAAGGAGTCGGGAGATTTGATGCAACAACCAAGCATGATATTATTCGCTCAACTACCAACCGCATATGATGCTTTTCCATCTTTTCCTAAGGTCCTATGACTCCTCTCCCTGATAATATTACATTCGAACCCCCCCCACATCCCCCCCACACATACCCCTACAGGCCCAAACCTGCGCTTTCTGTGAAAGAGTCAAGCTCGACCCCCCACCTCCCCTCCAAACCCATGAGTTTCCTGTTGGAAAAATTCGACCCCCCCCGCTGTGATGGAGGCTACTACTGCTACAGCAAGACTAGACTTAGACTCAAGCCTACCTCCCCAAACTTTCGAGAAAAATGCCATCAGCATGAGGTGTCCATCTTCTCTCGCAGGCCGACCACGCAGCGGAAGATACAGCACAGTCGCCTTGCAAGAAACGGCCGCTGCTGGAAAGTGACTCCAGCGGCACAAAACACTTGAGGCCGATGCTCCAGCATTCTTGCTCACCTACCGCTAGAGCCACGGCTGACACGCAAGTCCACAGTCCGAGCATCAACCACAACGCCTGTCGTAGAAACGGAGGCAGCGCAGCATGCTCCTGCGCACCTGGTGCAAAAGCATTGTCTGAGAGATTGGCTCCCTGAGGCTGGGTGTGCGGCTCAGGTCATCCGGCGTGACATAGCCCAATCGGCCGCGGCAACGTACCTAAAGACTACAGCTTTGTACCATGCGTATCCTCAACACCCAACTGCCTCTCAAAGCAGATTGCAGTTCAGGCGACATCGAAGCGGAAGGAGAAGTCCCCAGAGAGCACCTCAAATTGTGCCCTTTACAGCATTTGGGCCCCTAAATTGCTATGATAGGGGTGTGGCGGTCGGCTGGTCGCTCACTGCGAAAACCGCTTTCCAACCTTTGAAAACAAGGCCAAAAGAATGTGACAAACATGTGAGATTGCACGGACCTACGCGCCCCGAGGCCAGAAGAAGTAACGTCCGCAAGTATTCCGTAGGGATCCGGCCAACACCCTTCTTTCCAATCTTACCACCCTGGAAGAAGGGCAACTGACATTCGAAGATGTTCGCAAAGCAACCAACGCAAAGCGCAAAGACTTTAGCGTGCCTGGGCCGGCTTTGTTGACCTGCAGAAGGAGAAGCAATTGAACGGAAGCGCAGCGAACTTCACGTCACCGCCAAGGAGCAAGTTTGCTGCATGACCCTGGCGCCTGTTGATGTCGCACAATGCCTCCACGTCCTTGTTCGTCATGCCCAACCTCAAGAAACCACCTGCTGAAATGCAGCCTACTGTGTGTCGCATAGGATTGCAGAAGGCATCTGTGCAGCCAAAACTCTCATTGTTGACGGACGCAAAGAATAGTGATGAGTCCTGCGGATAAGGCAATCTACCTGCGTCTTTCAAGTAGTGCGATCTCAGACTTTGGCATGCACCCTTTTAACCGGAATCCACAACACATCAGCACAGCTGATGCTTGTGAAACAGCCCGCGTGTATGTCAAAGCATACAGCCCCTTGCCGAAAAAGGTCAGGAGGAGCACCCTTGGTATGTGCGGCTGCACCAACCTGGAGATCAGCAGAGGCTCAGCAGAGATCATGTTCCAGATTCCAGATTCATGAGTGTCCACATCGATTCCTGCAACCCTTATCCTCTATTCAATTGCCCCGGCCTCCGTGAAGCAGACGAAGTTGCACATCGACGCATACTCACAACGTTCAACCTTTGTTGTACGACTGGTACCCATCCTGCACCATCACACCTGAGTGCTTCGAAATCTGCAGATCTGCTTGACCGGTTACCTGCATCGCTGGCTCTTCATCTAGCACCTCCATCGCCTTTGAAGAAGCTGGCGGATAAGTCCGTACAACCTTCCCCCAAAACTTCGAATCCCTTGTGAGCTCCCTGGCCCCTGGAAATCCGACTTTTCGCCACTTGTAGCCATAAGAATCTTTGCCCATTCCTGGGGCAAACACCACAGCCTCCAACCCTTAAAACCTGGCCATGCGAAGTCGGGTCACAGCAATCACTGCACCGACTGGGCAGTGATCACCCGTTGCCACAGAAGGCAAGTGGAAAACATCCCAGAGCATAGGCCCATCCTGGCACAGGTCTTCTCATAGCACACGACACACAGAAAAGCACTGATTATTGCAAGGCCTCTCTCTCCCCAGCCATGCCATCAGAAACCAACACATAATCCAGCCGAAGGCCTGGACAAGTTGAAGGGGCTCGCAACATTGACTGGACTGGCAAAGCTCATTGATGCCTCTGTTGGTCTTCCGATTGCCAGCACGGATGCTCCAGTAGGTAAAGGCACCTAGTGCCTTCCATCCATCCCAAGTTTTGGCATTTCAGCATGGCATGGAGACATCCCTCACACAGCCTCAGGGTGATGCAAGGCAAAGCCATCCTGACATGACACTGACGAAGAAGGCAAACAACTCTGACAGAATGAGGTGAAGCGGTCCTTGAAGCCGCTCTCCAGTAGCTTAGAAAAGGATTCACGTTCTTCAGGCGTTAGCCCAGCACTTTTTGGAACATGGGGTGCTTCCACGTTCCAAATATCTTTGTCTTGGTGGGCCACGTTGAGGTCTCCCATCAGTACCACACTCTTCTTCTGAGCAAGATCGCGCAATCGTTCACGCAGTTGAGGATCCCATTTCTCAATACGCTCGCTCAAACGTTTGAGCCCATCGCCAGAGTTCGGGACATAACATAGCACCACGAAAAGAGAATTGAACTCGCACACAACTAGCCGGCCCTCCGCAGCGGCAGAGGGCAAATCCTCAGCCGCAACACTCATCGGTTCGGGCACCTCTTTGTGAAGCATCACCAGCGTACCTGAGTAGCCTTTCTTGACAGTGGAGTAGTTCACACAAGCGAGCCTGTAGTCCGGGAGTGCCTTGGAGAGCTCCCCCAAAGCCCCCTCTGTGTCGGCCGTGCCCTCCTGGAGTTTGTGCCTGAAAGCAAAACATGTCTGCATTGACCTAGGCACTTTCGTAGGACTTCTGAAAATGTGCAGAACTTCTGAAGCTGAAGCAAGGCACTCAATGATCCCAAGCACGTGCGGTGCTCCCTGCTTCACCGCTTCCTGCAGGTCCGCTACCCGCGTCCTGAGAAAAGCCCTCAGGCTGCCAACGTTCCAGGCCAGGACATTGAAACCACTTTTGCCTCCCGGCAGATCTGCAGCTCCTGCAGCTCGCCGCTGCATCTGAGGCTCAGGAATAGAGCCCTGCTCTTTGAAGATTGTGTAAGGGCCTTCCCTTACTTTTTTGGCACGCTTCGGCTTCTCGGAAGGGACATCTGGTTGCTCCTCCTCAGCATCTTTCTTGATACGCTTCTTTGCTGGCCGCTTTGCAGGCGTGGTGATCCTGCCTCCCTTCTTCTCCTTAGGAACTGGAGTCGTTTCGCTGGGATCATCCAAGTCTTTGACCTCACCTTGCGAGTCACTCAACTTCCGGTCAAACTTTGGCGCCATGTTGGCACATCATCCTACATCTACACATCTACACTACACGCTGTGAGCACCGCAGGAGGCAAGCCAAGCTCCAGACACAAATGCACAGGCAGGTGCATTGACTGACATCGGTTCAAAGTTCAGCACATCCATGATTATTTTGCTCCAGTTAGAACAAATAATGCCAGTGCAACCCTCTGGCCCATCGCTGTGAGTACTAGCTGCACGCGTGACGATATCCAAGCAAGCAAAAGCAGCAACTTCCTCGGCAGAACCCAAGTGTAACGTCATGGACGGTTCAGCACCTGCGTCAATCTTCCAGTAGGCTATGCTAAGGAGGTTTGACATACATGTGAACACAGAAAGAAGCAGGCAGGTGGCTACGGCGGCTTGCCCATTCAAAACCCAAACAATAATCCATGGCATGGGTCCAAGAAACTTCTCAATACGAGCAAGATGCCTTGCTCATCGTAACGGTTGTCGTCGGCATTCTGGATGAGCTCCAACAGGAAATGTCCCTTGGAAGCATAGAGATCGATTGCCAGCCGCTCAACAGCTGCGCCGATGCTGCGCTGCATGGCGCTTGCGCTCTGCAGCACCTCTGCGGGAACAGAAGTGTAGTCAATGTCCAAGCCGCGTTGCTGTCGAATGTTTCGTAACAGCTCCGCAGGCGATCCTGATGATGATGCAGACTTGGGCAAGCTTTGTCCAACTCTGGCGTCGGTCTTGCCATCAGTGCTAGCTTGCATCTCCGCACGGACTTCGCGGGAGAAGCGCTGGGTTTGAAGTGCAACTTGCGCTGCTTGCGCTTGGGCACTGGCCTCCTCAGCGGCACGCTGAGCCTTTTGCAGTGCCACCTGTAGCTGGGCAATCTCTTTGGCATGCTGTCGCCGTCTTCTTTCTAGCACAGCTTCCAGTTCGGTCAGTCTGGCAACCGCTTCCTCTCGCTCACAGTCGGCCTGGGCGAGGTCACATTGTTCAAGCAGTGGGCGGAGAACTTTCAGCCTACGCTCGCGGAATCTCCAGCTCTCGTATGCACAGTGGGGCTCCCAGATTGGGTGCTTCCCTTTCTGGCTTGCACCATCCAAGCACGGTGCGGTAGCACGAACGATTTCGACTAATCGGGCAACAAAGGAAACGTCTGGGAACTGCTCATGAGCACGCTCCACCGCCCTTCTTAACAGCGGCGCTGCGGCCAGGGCCGGACGCTGCAGCAACAGCCGAGCCATAGCAAAGCTGAGGACCGGCACGATCACTCGGCCAAGACTTTTGTTGCTTGCCGCTGCTTCAAGTGGCAGAGCACTTTCTTGCGAAGGAGTTGTTTTTCCAACCCTCTCCGTCGCCCGCTGCGAAGGCGTTGTAAAAGCCATCATGAGGACAACTGGGGCAGCCTCTGTCAACTGGGAAGCAGCCTGCTCTATCCGATTAGTCACCTTCGGATTTGCGAACGGCATGATTTGAACGCAAAGATGCTGAAGGGGAACATAGCCGGCTTCTCCACCCGGACGAGTGGGATTGGCTCCTGCAAGCAGGCACTGCTGCACGATGCCAACCTCGATGTCTTCGTCTGGCAGAGGCAGTTTGGATATCTCTTTGAAGAGAAGATCCGTAGCAGCCTCTCAGGATATTACTCCAGATACTTCAGCAACAACAGCATGACCTCTGACCTCTTCCACAAGCTCTGTCACCGCTGCGTTGCCACTCGCCTGAGAGATTTGGCAAGTTGAACTACGATGCACCAAATGCACCACTGTTCCAATGACTTACTAGAAGCGCACCTGCGCTGCCGAAAAAAGAGTCTGCTGGGGTCCAACCTTCAAGCTTTGGCGGCTTTGGTGGAATGCGGCAGTCTGGCTGCAGGCGCACGATCTCACAGCTACTGGCACAAATCTGCGCAACAAGTCATCTCCCCTGCCAACCTGCGATTCTTGTCGGGCAGGAAGCAGAAGCATCTGACAGGTACAGTGGATACGCCACACCACTGAAACTATGATGACTCACTGGAGCATAGAGAGCCTGTCATTCTTAGATAGATTGCACCTTTGCTAGATGTCGCAAGTCTGGGTTGAAATCCCAAAGCCCTTGTCTCCTCCAGGAGCGCTTTCTTGCATGGAGGCCGTTTAGTCACATGAAAATGTCCGGGCTGCACGAAAGACCGAGGAGCAAGCCCTTGGTTCGTACTCTCGGAGCATGGACGCCAGCTTGTTGACATAGCCCGACTCGGCGCACGCTCAAGAGTTTAAGCCTCTTACAGTAATGCTGCAGTAGTGAACGTGGACTGCTGCCGGCCCCGGCCAAGCATTGCGAGTCAGAGTCAGGCGACTGGGCATTTACATCCGAGGGCAGACTTGGTCTTCAGCCTTGGCCACGTCAATCGCCAGCTTCCGTAGACTTGCCTTCGCAGAAAAAAGCAGCGCCTAAAGCCGGTCTGGAACTCTGGTAGATCAGTGGTTCAAGAGTGGCAGTCTACGTGCAGGCTTCACGCACGCCAGAGCTAAACGCACCAGAGCACCCGAAGCTGCACCAAATCGGAGTGCACCTGTCTGCCACGATCCCAGTAATTGAAATTTGGACCTGACTAACAGGTACTGGCCATGCTCACATCCAATTCTCATAGTCGGAAAGCAATGACACTGCACAGCTGAGTTGCAAGCCGTTTGCACAGGGATTGGACACCATGGAGTTGTTGAGCCCAGCCTGCATTCAACCATGCAGTGAAAGATCGATTCACACCCATTACCTTGCACAGTGGGCCTGTGCCAATACGTGTTACCCTGTGGCGAAGACTGTGGTTGCTTGCACACTTGCACACATGCCAAGAAGTATGTCCCCACGCCTGTGCTGTGGCAAAAATAGGTCTTGCAGAATCCAAAAATAGATGGCTGGCACAGTGACCCCTCCCTGAAAGACCTGTGCGAAGCAAGGGAATCTAAAAGCATGGCATGGCTTGCCAGCATCTGTTGCAGCCGGGATCCTGCTGCCGGATAATGCAGTAGATGGCACATCAAATGGCAAATGACGTCTTGGCTAAGTTCAGAAGGACTCTGCAGTTGCTTGAGAGGCCTGCTCACACACACCTGCAGTAACGAACCCCGGCCGTGGAGCTAACCCACACATAGAGCCCTTTGATACTTCATGACACCCTGCTGCATCTCCATGGAGATCCAGGCAACTGGAGGCCTCAAGAACTGGCCAATCGTCCTCCTCATCGTCCTCCTCCTCCTCTTCGGACTCATCGTCTTCGTCCTCCTCACTTACACGGCTTTACTTTGTCAGCCTAGGCAACCGCAAGCAACCGCAAGCAACTGCAAACAGCTGCACAACCAGAGGCTTCCTCCTTTGGTTGGTATTCGTCTTCTGAGCTTGCAATGTCCATGACCTCAGGACGACTGCTGGTGACAGTTGTTCGATTGGTTGACATGACGAGCGGATATTGAATGAGTGCTCGGCTATAGATTCGGCACTAGCTCCAGAGCCAGGATCTCCAGACTAACACCATCTTCAATTTTTGGCAGACTTTCAGAATTTCTTCCACAACTGAACACTCGTTCAGGACTCCTGCGATAACAGGTACCAGAAATTTGTCTTGTTGCTGTCATGCCAATGGAGCTTGCGTTGCAGGAGAGCCGGACCCTGGTGCAAAAAACATGGAGGTTGTGGACAACATGTTTTTTTGGTGCTGAAAGCTGGAAGCTGCTCTTTTGACTTCAAGAAATCTCCACATTGGCAGCTTCAATCCCATGCGTAATGCTGGGATTGGTTCGTGGCCAAAGTAGGGTGAGCTGACCTCAGTGCTAGCTCCTCCTGCTCTGGGTTCGAAGTGGACTGGGAATGACTTTGCATGCCAGCAGCTTGTTTCCATAGACCCGTCCAGTGCGACAAAAGTCAGGGTTTGATAGCTTATCAATGCTCAAGCCTTCCCCTTCGTCACTTGCATTAGCCAGCAAGCCACGCCGCCCATTCAGCAGCTCAAATGGCAGGCACCTGCCAGCGGGCGAGGCAAAGACTAGCAGGACATGTAGATGCCTACTGCTTGCTGTCACAAAACAATACCAAAACATGCTGAGCTGGATTTCACAGCTAAGACAGCAAGCCGTAATGCTGCGGCTGCGAACTCTCCACTTGCACCTGAAGTGAAGCGGTTTCGGCAAAGCGAACTCGTAGTGGCCGGTGAAACGACGCCTCGTGCCGTCAACCAACCAAAGTCTTTCTGTGCTCTGCCACTTGCATTCAATGCATGGCCGAATATGGCTGCCTATGACCTCTCAAGTAGCAAAAGATCTTTTGCCCGCGCCTGCGGGTCCACCTGGGCTTCCCTCTGCTCTGGCGGGAACTCGTGAGACAAGTCGATCTCTGCAGACCTTTATCTCATCTTTTCAACGAATCTCGCAAGCTACATCATGAAACGATGAAATGCAACCAAAGTTCTGATAAAGAATGATAATTCAAGCAGCATCGAAACAGTTGCAAGCCCACGACACATGCAAACAAATTGCACGGAAAAGCGTGCCAAAAACCTCCTTAGCTTTGATCAAGTTTCTAGTGACCGCCTCAGCAGTTGCAATCTGATTCGGTGCCAACAGCATGATCTAGCCATGCCAATTCGAAATATTTTATTTCCGCTGGCATTGAGCTTGTAGTTCTCTGAATTCCTACCGCCATCCATACAAGCAGCCTTTCATAAAAACCTTGGCAGGAACTTGAGCCTTTCAAAATCATGTTGACTCCAAGCATTTTTAACTTCTTCTATGGCCGCTTGCTTGTCAAACTAATTGTGGCCTCTATACAATTCGAGGCGGTCCTTGACATGTCCAAGAGCCTACGCCTGCCTGCCTCAGAACTTCATGAACAGCTGTAGACAATACGGCTTGGGCCCCACACAGGTCGTACTCTGGTACTCCACACTCTGCACCCTGCATGATGAGGTTCAAAGCATTTAACTGCAGGAAAGAAGAAAGCTGATGTGCCTTCAAAAGTTCGGTGTAGAAGCCTGCTTATCATGAATGGAAGGCAGCACACGGTTGAGCAGATATGCATCGAAGCCTGCTACAGCTCCCAGCAGGCTTTGCTTCTCATGTGTCTCCTGCTCTAATGCCGGAATTCCGAATTGAGGGTTACTCCATATTCAGTGCGAAATTCCTTGGGAGCGGGGCCGCCAGCTGGGGCCCAAAGAGAAAGCCTGCAGCCCAAACACAGATTGCATACGTGCCGGAAACTGTGTTCATAATCACAGTTCTGCCCATCGATCAAACCAAACAATAGCAGCTAGCTGCCTTCGCGGAACTTGGAGAAGGACCGCCCATCCTCCAAAAACAAAGAAAGGTCCAGCGAAGACATCCACCAAAATTTCTTGTGATTTTCTTATAACATGTGTCAGATGCAGCTCAATAAGTTCACTGCCTCCTGTTGAAGACGGGGCCTGATATCAGAACGGAAAATCGCTGCAAAATGTCCAAACCATGTCCATCTGCGATCCCAGCGCTAGAAAAGGATGCTCGGCATGACAGAGGCGAAGTGAAGGGTGAGCATGTCGGAAAGGCCCTGCCAAAGAGACCGCTCACAAAGTGCAACTTCTGTACGACGATATCCAGTAACAGAGAGATTTTTAAAGCGTCGCTGCTGAGTGAAGACCGTCTTTCTGTCTCCGTTGGTCGGCTATTTGCCACCGAAGCGGGGCAGGTCTTTGCTTGGGACGCAGGTCTCCTGCTGTCCCACGAAACCATTAACACAGGTCCACAGGCTTTAGGTTCAAGCTTGGACCCCCTAGACGCATGAATGCTGCTTACCGCGGGATGTCAGAGATCCGAAACTTTGTCTGTCTGAACCTCAGATGTGTGCTGCGAGAATCCATGCCCAGCTTCACAGGAAAGGGGTACAACTGCTGCAGAGCATGAATATACGCCTTCCCAGCTGGTACAGCATCTATGGCTGCAAGCACAACGTCCTGCACAAGCTACTTGCAAATCGAAACAATTTGTAAAGGAAAAAAGCAACACCCGCTCTGACAGGCCTTCACGATCTCGAGATTCTCGCCAGCATCCCATGCCTACCAATATGCAGAGATCTGTGAAATAAACTTGCTAGCTTAAGCCATGCCCGTTCCTGAAGCTTGCGCGCGGGCCTGAGACAAGAGCCATGGCCGTATCCAGAAAGGAAATGCACTGCAACCATGCCGAGATTGCTGGATCTTGCCACTGACAAAGGCAGCCACCTGACAAGTCGATACCGTTCCTACTTTAGGAAAATGCCACTAACAATCCCATAACCAGCTGCGATCTTGCTGTTTGCAAGGAGCCTGCCCACGAGGCAACGGCACTGATGTTGAATCCTGGACAAACCCAGCGCAATGTTGGTCTAAGACTACGGCGAAAACACGACTTGGCTTCCAGACCCGCGTCAGGGCGACGAACAGAGGTCGTGCCCTCTGGCGCAGCTGCTGCTGCTTCTTCCCTGCTTTCCTTGGGTCAAGGAAAGCCAACCTTTCTTTCTTTAGAGCTCGCAGTGCCGATGAGGTCCAAGCTTTGAAGCAGTCATCTTCTGGCTAATAGGAACTTGTGCGGGGACCTCCCACATTTTGATCTGAAGCATTTTCCTGCAAACTGCAGTTCAAGTTTCACTGAAGCTGTAAGTTGGAGGGAAGGCCTTACCCTGCAAAAGCAATTGTTGAGCAACGGCCTTGAATCTGGCACGCATGAAATTCATGGGAGCATCAACTTTGCCAAGGCCATGAGCGCCTGACTCTGAAGGCTTCGACGGAAGGCCGTGAAGCACCCCCCTCTTTTGCCAAGTTTGCCACTACCAGGACCTGCGCGACAGAGTCCAAAGAAGAAACGCACCAGCTATCTTTTATGCTGCTTTGTGGTTGAGACGCCTCATGCTTGTTAGCCAGAGGCTCCAGCTGGTCCAGTCTTGACATCTCCATGGAAATCTGTAAGGCTTCTCCCAACTGCCAGGGCAGCAAAAATGTGCAAGGCTTGTTTGAATTCGTAATTTGCATGATGCACAGGGGTCTCATCACTGGATCTCGTCAGCCTCATCGGGCACCAGTTGCTGCTTCAAGTGCCACAGCATGGTACCCTGATTGTGCAACACTGTCAAGGACAAATGCTTCGTATCAATCTGATCTGGAGCAATTCTTCTGTCAAGCATGCATGGCCTTGTCACCGGGTTTGGCCAACAGTTTCTGGATCCACTCCTTCTTGGAAGGCACAGGTTCACCAGCCTCAAGTAGCATCAGCAAAAATGACACGATCATGGCAAGGAACGTCTCAGCATCACACTTGTACAGCGATGTGTGCAGGAGCAGTCTTGGGATCTATGTACTTTTCCGCATACGGCCTGTCCTGATGACACATGAAAAAGCAACTGCAACAAGGCTTTGGCTACTTCATGCATCATGCCTCCAGCATGTCTACAATACCACAGGTAACCTTTCACCATAAGCGAAAGGGGAACTGATGAGACACAGGTCTTGTGAAGGTGCCTACCTTGGACCAGCGAAGGTCCTTGCACACCTCCCAGAGCTGCCAAGCTTAGATGGCAGCACAAAGATAGCATCACTTGTGCCACGAAGTACCTCGTGGAATCCGGCGACAATGGCGCCCTGCCGGAATCCAACGCACAATCACTCCATGCTGCGGTCTCGAAGGAGCCAGCCTTGTATGCGTGGTGCGACACCAGGTTTCTCTCGTAGAACAAGAGGAACACCAAATTGTTGTCCTCAACAAGTGCTGCGCACAGTGTCTGGGAGTTTGCGTCCTCCCTGGAACACCTGGCTTTACAAAAGGGAAGATGATGCTGGAGATTAGTGACCCTGCGCTGAGATTGAGGCTCTGTACAGGTCCTCAAGAGAGGAGCACTCGTCACACTCCTGGCCTGGACACTTTCAAATGCCTTCAGATTGCAGAATCCTGGTGTAGGAGCGGCACGAGTAACTCGGACGATGTTGGTCTTCCGTGCCTGCATACACTTTGCTTGCAGACAGATCTTCTGCTGGTTCCTTATGGCCACGACCGGCCTCCCAAGGCACATCCAGTACGCTGCGAGCATCAACATGCAGATGCAGTGTTGACCTGGGCGACTGTCACAAACCTCATTCTACCGACTCTACCTGCAAAAGGAGAGGCCCCGGACAGCAGCACTAGCAACATGCACGCCATGGCATGTGGCCAGGAAGCCCGGCTTCGTCTTGTGACTTCTGCTTGGGTACGTACAAGAAAGCGGCCTTCCTAGCCAGCCCCTGAACAAGTGACTTATCACAAGTGCTCTATAACATGTCTTCAAGTGACCTTGGCAAATTCCCACGGTGGAAAGCATCAATGCAAACACCCATGACTCATTGTTCTCGATGGGTGATGCCAGCAGGCATTGCACAGACACGTCTGTTCAATGAAATCTACAGCTCCGTAACAAGCATGCCGAGCACACTTCCTGGCCGTAGGCGACGGTTGCATCCCTGTCACCCTGCATAGGGTATGCGGAGGAACTTGATTGTTGCATCATCGCTTTAAGTGCAGTCTTGATGCAACCTATCAACCGAGACCCCGACAACTCGGGACCCATATAATCCTGGCAAAGAAGCTTGGGAGGCTCCCACTTGTAAACAGGGATTACATTAGCGTCCTGGGGCTAAAAACAAGGAAACGCTGAGTGAACTAAAGGCGGCCTTCTTCTGCATCAGCAATGGATGCCGTGTAGAATGCCAGCGCCGAGACATTGAATTGACCTGACTGAGGGCACGGCAGCCAGAAAACAACGATCCGAAATCGAGCAATAAATCCTTGCTGAATCACTGCTGCAAAATATGCTCTGCACGCAATAAGTTCCTCTGTGCAACTGCGATTGCATAGCCTGGTTGGACCGCTCGTTGGGAACGTCAAAAGGCCAATCTGTTTCCTGCAAGGAGAAAACTGCAGAATCCTTGCCAGCTGGGCATTCATGTTTAACCGCAACAAAAACCCTCCTTCTCCCTTTCCATAAGCCTGCCAAATCCATGAAGCCTGAAGGACTGTTGGGTGTGTCGCCAAGCAAACTTTCAACTTTTGGGGCGGAAGTCGAATTTTGCCAAAATTTCGAGGTTACCTTCAACCAAATCAAGGAGAAAACCGTTGATGAACTTAAACTCCATTTGGGCTTCTTTGATTTTTTAAAGGAGATGAATACCATGCAACAACAATCTGTCTGTCCAGCCAGAGGGAATCTTAGCTTTCTTGGCGGGGACGTGTTTTTTTGTTGACGCAAAATCTGAAACACAAGGAAACCTTCAAACCTGCGCCAAGTGCAAGCTTCCTCACCTGGCAGTGGGATCCACTTCCACACATTGCTCAACTTGACCTGGCACACACAAACATTCCCCAGCAAAAGCCCACCATCTCCCCCCAATCACCATCCGCCGCAGCCGGCACGCCTGCAGCATGTTGATATAAAGGAAGAAAACAAATTCATGTGTCCTTGGACATTGTCGGCTTTACCACGCACAGGTGTCGCAAACAGCGGCACGAACCAATTAAACCGGGTAAACTTGAACTCACCGAATATAGTTACCTGAAATGTAAACAAGGCGGCTTAAGGCTTAAGGATCATGACTTGAGACCAAAGGACTAGAACGAAAGCAAATACGGTTTTGCATGTCAATCGGTTCGGCGGATAAAGCCCTCCTTGCCGCACAACCCCTGCAATGTAGCCGAAAACAACCACGCCGGGGGACCCCTTGACCGGAGGTCATCCCACACCCTTTTGAAAGCTACCGTTTGATGAAAAACTTTTTTGGCCCCCTATTTTGCGATTGGAACATTAAAAATAGCCACCTTCAATTTACAACGTGACATATGTTTTGGAATCTGCAAACAAAAGTCGCTCAAAGCTTGCGAAAACCCTGCCCGTTTGGCGAGGTGGCCCGTGCTAGCAATTAAACTGCCCTGACGCTAGCAAACTCACATACCTAGCATCAGCTTACGTGGCTGCACACGCCATAGGCCAACAAGCAACCTATGCTTGGGCCTACACACACCAATGCCAAAAACATATCGCCCATGGTAGCTAGCATATTCAACCATGCATGAAACGGACCATGATGCGCATGCTCTCCTGCGAAACCAGGGGTGGAATTTCTGGCCGTTCCCGGGGAACCTGTGCAAAACCAGCAAATGAGATTGCCAAAGATGGCTCATAACGGAGTGCATTCGTTTGTTCTGCAGGCTCTGAGACCACAGCTTGGGCATTGGCACAAGCCATGTTCATGTCTAGAGCACAGCACTACGTTGCGCATGCAATCAAGATCCCTCTCTGCATCACATGTGAATGCTTTGCACGCATACCAAATAAATGTCAAATCCATGTCTGAAATAGACAGCCAAATTTGGAAACACATGCTTTCGAAAGCACCATGATCGAAATGATTTCTGTTGTGATGCATCACTGCAAGCCAAAAATTCTAACGAATCGTTCCCACGCAACTGCATCCGTAAGGAAGCCAACCGTCACTTGGTACTTTGAGGTGATGCCCTTTGCTGGCCATGGTTTATGCTTCCGTGTGCAGCTTGTGTGAACAAGTCGCTGCGGATGAAGCATGCCACTGCCACATGGGTTCTTGGAGAGACGGCGCTGGAATTGCAAATTGAACTTGTTTCAAAACACATGAACGAATCTCACAATGCTGTAGTGATCTGAAGACCAGATCCCTTCCTCAAGGATTTGCTTGCTTTTGATTGCAGTGCGCTTGTCATGCTATAGTAATAGTTTGCGTCACTTCCTGCGTTGTTCACATATTTCCCCGTTCCCATGTCGTCCTATGGCTCAGATCTGATATGAAAGTGTCGCCATGTCTGACACTCACAATCATAGTGATCATCATGAGCCCTATCAGTCGGCGCTGTCAAGCCCAGCTCTGCAAGGAGTTAGGGCAGGAACATTATACCGGGGCGGTAGCGCGGATAGGTAAGGAGAGAGGCTGACACCAAGGACAGGCGCCGACCCAACAGGGAAGAAGGGGAGATCATATCCTCTCGCACTTCACTGAAAAGCAAGGCCGAATTGCCTCTCCAAAAATGTTGGTTTTCAACAAATTCGTTCCTTTTTTTCGCTAGCGCACTCTCGCACCGCTCAACATCTAAATTTGTTCCATTCCAGAAATAAATATTCATCATCAAGAATATTATCCAGAAAAACTTGTTAAGTGTTAGTCAAAGAGCCACTAGGACGCACACACACTCTTTTTGCAGTCAGGGGCAAATCGACGCATGTTTTGTGGCAACGTGATTTTGCCAGGTGCATACGGGATGAGAATGACACTGAGTCAGGTTTTCTCATGATTTCCCGCGACACCCCCCTTGGGTTCCACATTGGGATGGGTGGGTGGGACAAAATGAAATTTCGGTCAATTGATAATAAACGAGCACGCACAAACAATTTCAACATGTCACATCAAATCAAGCATGGACATGAAATCAGGCGTGTTCACAGCAACGAAGTTTGTGAAACAGAAAATGGAACCAAGCTTTTTGTTGAAAACATCGCACAAAAGGTGCTGCATCACTTTTAGGAGAGGGCCTTGTCAACAAGTTGAAAGTTTCCTCTCCAAAAGTGTTGGTTTTCAACAAATTTGTTCCATTCAACAAATAAATATTCATCATCAAGAATATTATCCAGAAAAACTTGTTAAGTGTTAGTCAAAGAGCCACTAGGACGCACACACACTCTTTTTGCAGTCAGGGGCAAATCGACGCATGTTCTGTGGCAACGTGATTTTGCCAGGTGCATACGGGATGAGAATGACACTGAGTCAGGTTTTCTCATGATTTCCCGCGACACCCCCCTTTGGGTTCCACATTGGGATGGGTGGATGGGACAAAATGAAATTTCGGTCAATTGATAATAAACGAGCACGCACAAACAATTTCAACATGTCACATCAAATCAAGCATGGACATGAAATCAGGCGTGTTCACAGCGACGAAGTTTGTGAAACAGAAAATGGAACCAAGCTTTTTGTTGAAAACATCGCACAAAAGGTGCTGCATCACTTTTAGGAGAGGGCCTTGTCAACAAGTTGAAAGTTTCCTCTCCAAAAGTGTTGGTTTTCAACAAATTTGTTCCATTCAACAAATAAATATTCATCATCAAGAATATTATCCAAAAAAACTTGTTAAGTGTTAGTCAAAGAGCCACTAGGATTCACACACACTCTTCTTGCAGTCAGGGGCAAATCGACGCATGTTCTGTGGCAACGTGATTTTGCCAGGTGCATACGGGATGAGAATGACACTGAGTCAGGTTTTCTCACGATTTGCCGCGACACCCCCTTCAACGTAATCATGGAAAAGCGCCTTGATCTCTGGCGGCCCACGAAAGATACCATGCGTCTTGCTCTTGTGATGGTCAGCGCCAGCCTTGGATGAGGAGGCCAAGGTCGAATCAGAGCCTCCATCGAAGGAGACGAGGACCGTCCTTTTAGGAGGCTAGAACGAGTGGCCTCGTCCGGTGGGCCAGATGCGGGGTCAGCAAGCTTCTTGCAGTGATGACCGCAGAGAGTTCGGCTTGGCTGATGAGATCTTCGACCCACCCATGGAAGCAACCTCTGGGTCAGACGACCTGGAATTGTCTCTCCAAAGTTTGGTTGACTTGAAACCAAGGAGGTGCAGTTTCCGACTTTCTTATTGAACAGCAAAACACGTAAAAACAGCTTTCTGGTCCTTCCAAAAGGTTTCAAACGACAGCATAGCAAAACAGTCTCTTCTTACTAGCTAAAGACTTGCAAACCAATTCGCTACAGCGAAACGTAGTGGCGGTCTCACGCTTGGGCACTGAAGTTTCAACTTAGAGACTTTTTAAGAAGCTTGCTTATCATCAAAGCTCAAAAGATGCCAAGCAAAACAAGTCATGCTCACACAAAACATGCAAAAACATGTCTATGCCACATGTGTGTGTGTGTCTGTTCCACACTTGTTGCCACGCGAGCGAAACAAGACAAAAATTCTACGTCAGCAGTAGCCTTCAGGCCTCTTAACACACGGTTCCAAAGCATCACTGCAAGCTGCAGCAAACCGGCTTCTTGAAAACACCGTTTCCTTCAACTTAGAAATCTCTAAACACTGGAGACTGGACAACAGCAAAGAACTTTTCTTTGTCATCTTCCACGTTGGTGCTGGCCCACACCTGCCTCTCTATTTTTAGATTTCTATGATTTTGTGCACCTCTGAACATTAGTTACCTGGATGTCGCTCAGGTTACCTGGATGTCGCTCGTAAGCTTCGACATAGCCACCAACATTTCACAGCCCTACGTTGCAAAAGCCAGCTCCAGCTCTCACACCACAAAGCGCAAAAAGGTGTGCGCCAGCTGAACAAAGAGCTCCAGAACATGAACGGATAAGATCGAGAAGCTTGCAGATGGCAATGCAGGCTTTGTGGCTCCATGAGCTCCAACCTGGCAAGGTGCTCTTTGTCCCCACAGGTGCAATGTTGGTGGAGAAGTTGCAGTCCAACCAAAGGAAGTCATGATGTGCCATCACATCCGTGGCTCTCAACTGACTATAGTCGACAAGGACAAACTGAGACGATAACAATTGCCATCTAGCAGGGCTTGGAGTCCGCATTAAGCCAGCGTCCTTCCAGAGGATCAGAGGGTAAGCTGACGAGCTCAAAGTCATGCTTGAGTATTAGTGTTGGAGTTGAGCCAAATTCCAAGCAGAAATACCTCGACTTGGGCACATGTACTAGTACTGCAAATCTATGATTGTGCAATAGTGCTCGTAGCAGATATTGCTCTGCTGCTAAAGGCTGGGGTCATAGGACCCTGCGCCGAAGAGATGGCGTTCTAGATTCCAAAAATTGGGGCCAGAGATCAAGCAAGGGCACCTTCACATCCTTGGTTATACAGGAGAACATTCTTGCTGGTGCCCTCATTTGTACCGAGGAACTTACCGCAGCCTATCCGTATCTTCTGGGAGATATGCTCAGGATCGGAGAGGCCCCTTACGCGGGTCAGACATTGTTGGTTATGCTGCCGCATCTCCTAGCTACGCCGAGTACTCACGCTTAAAGCTGAGAGGTGATCCTCCATATTTCCAGTTCGCACTCGCTTTCTTGGACGGTTGCCAGCCTATTTCCGCAAAGCAGTTATTGGCTTTTTCCTTAGAGCAAACATGATGGAGCTGGTCCATGGAGATTGGAGCATCCCACACTCTGAAGACATTTTACAACTCTTGCGTAAATGTCTTCTTGATTTATGCGTCAAGTGGCAAGATTCCACTCGAATCTTAGCAAGGTCAACAGAGAACCCTTGTTCGAGCTTGCCCAGGTTGCAGAGGCTAGATCTTTGATCTTCTTCGCACTTTCCCTTGAGGCGCCGTCACACGCCTGGTCGCATTCACATCAACCCGTTTGCTTGAATGCACTTGAAGCCCTGTCTCTTTATGTAGGGGACGCGGACATTCATTTACTTTCTGCATTGAAATCAGAAGTGCCGACAGGTTACCAAAACGATGTCTCACTATCCTTTCCTTTTGGCCCAGCCTGCGTGAAAATCCAGAGGATGTTCCACTGAGTATCCACTTGCAGAATTGGTGCTCAGCCAATGTTGATACGTCAGTAACTCAGCTACTTCTTGCAGAAGCGCTGGCCGAGAGCTTTAAATAAGAGGGTTCTGTTGAAGATACTCAGAAGGAGTGGCTGCTAGGGCTGGCCATAGGTAAGTTCGGGGTATCGAGCACCTGGCCGCAGTGAACGTTTAGTTCTTGACAACACAATTTGCGGCACGAGTGCAAATTGCAACATACCGGGAAAGGCAGTATATGCCGACTGCGCGTGACGTGAAAGCATGCTATCTCCTGCGAGGTACGTCATCCATGCAGGCAGCCATGAGCTTGGATATCAAAAGTGCCCCTAAAAGGGTGGTAGTGAGGCCCTCCGAGGTCGGTCTTCTTGGATTATCTTTGATAATTCCCTGTACTTCTACCGCGTGGCTCCTTTCGCGGCGGTGTTCGCGCAACACTGGTGGGGAAGATTGGGCTCCATTCTCCGCCTGCTGCACCTGCTGCTGTGGACTTCACACTCGGGTCATCTTTTTGTGGACGATTATCTTTTCAGCATGTTGGCAGAGCTTATGCCTCTCATGGATTCTATGATTTGCTTGTTCATGCAAGTTTTCGGCATACCCTTGTCGTGGCACAAACTACAGATTGGCTGCAAAGCGCAATGCTCGGGTGGGCCTTTGATTTTGCTGCGGATACCGTATCCTTGACAACACAGAAGCGTCATAAGCTCTTGGCTATGGTTCAGTCATTGCAAAGAAACCCACGCATCACAAAAAAAAGACTTTGAGCGCTTTGTGGGCCTAGCCTTATGGGCATGTAATTCCAATTATGAGGGCTCTCCTGCACGCATTTTAGCATGATACGCACACACCCTACATCACGCACTACAGCATTCCTCCAGAAGAGTGGCGCTTTTTGGCAAACCCATCTCACAGATGATCTTATCTTCAAGTCCCAACCCCGTGGCACTTTCATCCCTCTGGGCAGTAGATTGCTGGCCGTGCGGCGTCAAAACGTCCAGACAGGACTTGGCCTACATACGCATCTCGGACCGAAGGCTTTGGCTTCGCATTTCAAATCTCTCAAGCTCTAGGCGTCGCTTGTCACAAGAGTCTTGCAAGGTTTTGACCATATTCGAACATTGGCTGCTGCATTTGAATCCTATGATTTCAATGCGACCTCACTTGACTGTTCCCTTTGAAGCCTGTGCAGATGCTCGTGCATCAGGCAACACTTGCGCAATTGGTGGCTATGTCTCCCACCCTACTTTGGGCCAGGTCTGGTTTTCTGAAACCTTTGCATATTCCGAGTTGCTCGCGTGGGCATCCCCGTGAAACGGGAGATGCAACGAGATATTGCCTGCTATGAAGCCTTAGCTCAGGCCGGGTGGTTGATATTGGCGGACTTGTGCCCATGCTCACGCGTGCCCATCAGGCTCTGCTCGGTACCTGACAATGTGGGCGCGGAAGCAGGTATAAATAATACCTTTACAACCTCCCGTCCTTTAGCATACTTTCTTGAACACATCGCATTACTGTCAGCCATGTTTCACGTCCTCTTGGATGTGAACCATATTCCTGCTGCACTGAACACTGAATCTGATGCACTCAGTAGGCCAGCCGAGAAGGCCCACCCGCTGGATTGCACATGCAAACCTTTGGCAGCCTCTTGCACAAGTGTCCGTTTCACCTCCACATGCCACATGCATGTGGCAAGTGAAAGACAGTGGAAGGCAATGACAAACCTCGCATTTCAATGGGACTCTTGTGGGCGTAGGTTGGATTGGTAGACTACGTTGGGCTTTATCTAACCACCAATCAAAGCCTATACACCTTGCTGCGTGCTGAAGATCCTGGAATGCATAAAACGTTTGTCTGGCACTTCCAAAACAGTGGCGTCCGAGTGTGATTTGTCATAAATGATTGGATTAAAATATATTTGAAATTTTGCTATTGTTGTTTTTGGTTCAAAGTGAGTTGCGCAGGCATGATTTAAAAAGCCCACCCACCCACTCCAGAAAATGGAGCTGTCTCACATGGGCATGTGTTTGAGTGCACCTTTCTCGACCTGTGAACTCCATAGTCAACTCTGGCGTGGTCAGTAATCTGGCCAGTGAGCACAGGGCGGTATAGGCTCCTTATGGGCTTTATCTAACCACCAATCAAAGCCTATACACCTTGCTGCATGCTGAAGATCCTGGAATGCATAAAACGTTTGTCTGGCACTTCCAAAACAGTGGCGTCCGAGTGTGATTTGTTATAAATGATTGGATTATAAAATATCTTTTGCTGGATTTGAATATCCTAGCCTGCACAACTTACAAATTTGATAGAACGAAGTAAACCTTCCGGAAAGAGTGGGGAGGACCGCCTTGGCCTCTTCAAGGAACGCAGACTCCGACAATTTGGAAGGTTTCTCCTCCACCATTTCTTCCAAAGTCAAAGATGGGAAGGGTACTTGGCTCGCTTCCACAATGTGGAGTGGTTTTCTGGAAAAACAATGAGTTCATTCCCCACATAAAATCAAATGGTATGAGAACTGTTATGGCATCATGCTCCTTCAAAGGATCGGGCAAGTCTCTCTCTGACTCCCTCTAAACGAAAGATCCACAAGATCGCTCTTCTTGAAGATTCCCTTCGGGATATTGCACGGTACTTCGTGTCCCAAGCACCAGCAATCCTGCAGACGCTCCTTCACCCTTCAACAAGAAGATGCCTTTACAGAGTCCGACTCGACAGCTGCTCTCAGAACAAGCCGGACCAGGGGGCAATTCTCAAAGCACTTTACGAAGCTGGACGATCATGGCACGAGAAGAAGGGACAGGGGGGTGCCGGGGGTGACCCTAGGTTCCCAAAATGTCGGATTCCTCAGACACCTCATCTTCCCCAGTGGATGATGCCAGCGAAAGGGAAGGCAAGAGGCCGAGGAAGACTTTAGACAGATGTGTGCCGGGCTGTTATCAGGCTGCGCAAGACATCACTGTGACCTTCTCAAAGGCTAAGGGCTATTCCCAAAGGAGCGCAAGTAGTATCAACGGCCAGCTTTGCCAGCCGTTGCACACCGACCTTGGACGGAGGTCGCGTATTGGATCTCCTTCCGATCGCGCTGCAGAACACTCTTAAGAGTAAGATCGACTTGATGGGTGAGAACTGGGCACGTCCCTGCTCCCAAATGACGCATTCATCATCAGGAAAAGTACTTCTGAGGATTTGCGCAAGCCCGAAGAAGCTGCGCAGCATGCAATGGATCTCCTTCGTGGCTTTCTTTCTCAGCGTACTGATGAATATGAACGGATTTTGGATGTGGGCTTCAAACTTCCCAAGTACACCAGAGTCAGCATTTGGATGGGTTTTTCGCGCGGCCCATGCCTGTGGATCAGCGTAAATCATATCTCACTTGGCTAGGCAAAAGGAAAATGATGAAGAGGAGGAGGCGGGAGTGAAATTTTGCTCTGGGTGCCCACTTCGGCCCCATCAGGCAGCCTTTCAACCCAGCTACCAAGTCTACTGCCGGATGGATGTGAGCAATCTTCTTACCCGTCATCATCGCTTTGGGCACT
>CAJNIZ010044269.1:18233-44381 GCA_905231905.1 Symbiodinium pilosum | reverse complement strand
GTCCGAACGCTGGCCCCGAACATTTTCCCCACCGGTTTCCTGGGTCCTACTTGCGCGTCCCTAGTTGGACTTCTAGGGTTTTATTGTGTATGTAATAGGCATATGACTGTATCTATATACCTAACTTAAATACCTGTATATCTATAATTACATGTTCCTACATTGGGAAGCCCCGCCAGCCGAGGCGGGCGCGCGCTAGCGTTTACAATCATATCAACTTAGTTGAAGTTCCTGAAAAGCATCGCAAAAAAACTCTACCACACCCTTCATGCTGGCCTCAGAGATTGGCATTCGAAGTGATGGGCGACAAAGTGGTTTGCTTGGCAAAGCTTCGAGCCTTTGCTTCGTTGTTCGTGGAAAGGACAGGGTGTGTGGTTCTGCATTTACATAAACCCTATATAATCCCTATAATCCCTATAGTTTCCATTTTCTTTTCCATTATCCCTATATAACCCCAATATAACACCATGAACATTTGAGGCTTCGAAATCTAGGTTTCGAGGTTCTAGGGCCGGAAATCTAGGGTGTCAGTGCCTCGGAATTGGGGGGTAGGTCAGGAAAATCCATCTAAAGCGTAAAGATTATATCAGCGGAAAAAGGCATGAGGGCTTGGGCATCAAGGGCACATCCGCGTCAGCGGTGTTTCGGGCTCATCTACCCCAATCCGCCACCTCACCAACAAATCCACATGACTCTCTGCTGCGACGAAGAGACGAGTATTGGCAGATTGTACGCCTCTCTGTCTTTCTGTTTCTTTCTCTCTCTCTGTCTCGCGCGCTCTCTGCCCCATTTTCTTCGTCTCTATGTGTAGATGTATATACATACATATATGAGCTGCAGTCAATATTTCCTACATATGTGGATGGACATGGGTTCTTTATTGGGTCCCTTATTGGCGACTATATACTAAAGTACAAGAGGGACCCCTATGCCCACCCTCAATGGTCCCTTGGTACGGCTAATATTGACAGCAGCCCATAACCCTAAACCTTAAACCCTAAACCCAATGCCCTAAACCCTAAACCCAAACCCTACGTCCTCAACCCCAAACCCTAAACCCTAAACCCATAAGCGCGTGCCTGCGTCTTGCAACTCGGACCTCTGGACTTCACTGCCACATCAGAAACGGCTTGTACTCCTAAGGTTGTACCCCTGAAATTTGGGATCCTTTTAAAGGACTCTAGGGGAAAACATTGGCTCATATAAGGGCTATATTCGGGTCATATTATATTGGGAAAACCCTCTGGGGGTACGACCTTAGGGGTACAACCCAGGAACCCTTGAAACTTGGTTTTTTTTGATGCCCTAAACCCTATTCCCTAAACCCCTAAAAATTGGGTTATAAAGATACTACGCCTTGGGATGCAAGCATGCAAATAAAGCCTACCTTGGTGCCTAACATCTGTAAATCTGTAGATATTACTTACAGGTTTAGGGTTTAGGGTTCAGGCTTTAGAGTGAACTCTGAAACCTTGATAGTAAACTCTAAGCCGAAGATCCTGGATGGATTATAACTACCTCTGGGCTTCCTAGTGCAGACTAGTCGCAGTACCACGTGCACTTGCACTTCGGGCAGCATGTCTTCCCTGCCAATGTGTTAAGGCCTAAGGTTTAGAGTTCTAGGGTTTAGGGTTTTGGGGTTTGAGCTTTGGGAATTTAGGGTTCTGTAGTTTAGGGTTTAGGGCTTTAGGGTTTAGGGGCAGGCTCGTCAACTAGAGTGATGGCTCTACGAGACGGTTAAAAGAGTCCTTGTCTTTTTTCCGTCCTGGCTCTTCGAATGAGCTATAGTTTATAACCCCTGGTATTCCCTTTGGTAATAACCCCTACAATAGTCTAAACCCTTTTAAGGAGTTTAGACCATAGCTCAAATATTGTTTAAGGTTTAGGGCGACCCTAAACCCTAAACCCCTAAGCCCAGTTTAGGGTTCATGTTCTAAGGGATTGCTTCCAAAATTGCGCCTAGGACTATTACACCAATGGCATGCCGAGGAACCATCCTCGAACTCCTAGACCCCAACCTTAGATAGTCCCTGAACCCTAAACCCTAAACCCTGAACCCTAAACCCTAAACCCTACCGTAGAACGTCATGGGGTTTAGGGTTTAGGGACTTCGGGATGTAGGGTTTAGCGATTTGGGTTAATGTAAAGTTTAGGCTATCTTGTGAAAAGGGCCCACCCTAAACGTTAAACCCAAAGTTCCCGGACCGGTCTTGGAGTTTCGAGGTGGTTATGGAAGCTTTTTGAGACATGGGGGCTTGGGGTTTAGGGCTTGCGGTTTTAGGATGCCCTAGACCCCAAAGCCCGAAACCCTGAAGCTGAAATAGCTTGTGTAAAAAGGGGCCAAACATCGAGATCAGTGTGCCTGGTAGCTGTCAGTAGCATGTAAGAAGCATAAAGTTGCCAGTAAGCCGCTTTTTTTTTTTACAGTTAAGGGTTATTTTGAAGGTTTAGGGATAAGGGGTTAGGGGGTTGCAGGCTTCAATCCCATGGAGTAGGCCGCCAGGTACACAAAACCTGGACAGTCTGGAATTGTTTGGTTTCAGGCCTCCACATGGCTCTAATAATGATGAGACCCTACACCCTAAATCCTAACCCTCAACCCTAAACCTTAAACCTTAAATCGTGCCTGTGAAGCTGTTTACTGACAGACTTACCTTCTACGCCCTAAAAACAGCCGACTCACACAACGTCTCCCGCACGCCACTCACTGGTTTCTGCCTGCTACTCTTTCTCGTGCTAGCCTTTGGTCAAGATACCTCTCCCTAAGGGTCCAAGGACCCAAATAATAGGGTTTTAGAGCCCAAATCCCATAATATCAATGGTATTTGCGTCCTAAAACCCCATTCTTTGGGTCCTTGGACCCTTAGGGTCTGCTCCAGCTCCCCCACCCTGGCCAGAGAAACTGGGTCAGGAAAGTTCAACGGCGCCTACACTTCTTCTTCTCCATTTAGTCAAGGGAGGCGGGGTGAGGCAGCCCTTAAGCGGAGAGCGCAGGCAGTGTTATACCCTAAACCCTAAACCCCTAAACCCTAAACCCTTGCATCCTGGGCATTTCAACCCCCTGCGGCGGGGGTCCCGGTTCGGGAGTGGCGTGGGGGAGGACGGGTTCGGTGGGTGGGCGCAGCAAAGTGGCTAAGCCGCAGAGTGCAGGCCACCAGGCCTTCTCCTCAGCAATCGCTGCTGTGTCTAAAGTCTAAACTCATTATAGGGGGTTATATCAGGGCTGAGCCCGCTGCAAGAGTAAGTTGGCAAAAGGCACGCCGATTATTTGGCATACGGTGGGGTTCCAAGGACAATACCAACGACGTCTTGACCCTAGCACTATAATCAGGATGTCAGAATTGCAGTCTGTCTCCGCGCGCTACAAGAGGATGTCCATAAATCCTAAACCCTAAGAACCCTAAACCCTAATATATATAACCCCCAATATATGCCCTATAATCCCAATATAACCTATTATAGTAGTTTCCATTTTCTTTCCATTGTCCCTATTACTCTGTCAAGGGGCTCCGGGACTGAAAAGGATGAATCCGAACTCTTTGACTACATCAGGGGCAGCCTAAACCCTAAAAAACTCTTGAAGCCTAAACCCTAAACCGTGAAACCCTACAAACCTTAAACCCCTAAACCCGAAACCCTAAGCCCTACAGACCCCTAAAGCCCTAAAACCCCAGATCATAGAGCCTAAAACCCTAATCCTGAAACCCCCTCCCAAAGTCTAGAAGTTCTAGCCTTCCTCCGACAGCGACTGCGAAAGTCCATCCACCCGCCGGGTACAGAAGGCCGCGTTGCCACAACGGCGCTCCTATGAAAAGGGTTAAGGTTTTAGGGGTTTGGGATTTAGGGGTTTAGGGTTTAGGGGTTTAGGGCTTCTTCTCCCGTGTGAAGGTTCGCCCTTGATACCTAGTAGCGAAAGAAGGGAAGGGATCATCGAAGGTTGCGGACTAAGGGCTCCGGGATTCAGAGTTGCGATTTACGTTTTGGGGTTTTAGTTCAGCAGAAGAGAGGTAGTTTCTCAAAATGGCGGGAACCCAGTCAAAATCCCCAAATACTATGTTCCTTATTCTTATTAGGGCCACCAAAAGGGTCCCCTAATCTTGGGCAACTCCTAGAAAGAATGAAGCGAGCTTTTATTGTGGACTCGTTAGGAAGTTAGGTCAATCCTCCCTACAATAGTAGCCCCTAAATATGAACCTAATAGGGCCCTAATATACCTACAAGAGTCGTTTGTGGTCCCCGTTACTGGGTGGGGGATTGACGCAACTAGGATGGGGGGTAAAGGCTAGGCAAGCTTGGCAATGAGCTTTCGTGTCCCAAGCCGAGCTTAAGGCATCGGGTTCAGTTAGGGTCTATAGGGTTTAGGGTTCAGGGTTTAGGGTTTTGGGTGCTGGGTTCAGGGTTTAGGGTTTTGGGTGCAGGGTTTTAGCTTTTTGGGGTTCAGTGCTTAGGGTTTTGGGTGCAGGCTTCAGGGTGTTGGGCTGTTCTATCTCCTACTGGCGACCAGTTTGAATGCAGGGATCCTCCGAGTTCTAGCGGCTGATCTGCTCAAGCTCAATCATGGGCCCTAAACCCTGAATAGTAGTTTCCATTTGGTTGCCATTATCCCTATAGAATCCTTATATCCCCCCTATCTTGCTATAATATTACCCCTGATATACAGCTCTAGTTTTCAAGGTGGGCCGCAAGGCCTCCAAGATGTTGTCGATCCCGTTTAGAGTTTAGGGGTTTAGGGGCTTGGGGTTTATGGGCTTAGGGATTTAGGGTTTAGGGCTTAGAGTTTAGGGGGGAGCTCACCTTCGGGAGGTCATAGTTCTCCATGTCTTCTTCAGCCTCCCCATCGTCGTGGCCCCGGATACCGCTATGGGCTATTAGACCCTTAAAATCCCTATTTGGACCCTACTAAGGGTAGATTAAGGTACCCTTAAAGTCTAATAGCCCATCATGGTAGGTGTATATGAGCGGGTTTGTATAGTCCTGATCTTGAACAACACAGTATGTCAGGTTTCAATGTTTCTGACCTTATGAGGCTTCAGACTATCCTGCACGACCTTCGTATACCATCATAGCATGGTTGCCAAGGTATAGGTACTCGAGGACATGCACCCTACTTAAACCCTAAACCCCTAAACTCCTACACTCTAAAGTCTTAAACCCCTAAACCCCTAGACCCCTAAACCCTCAATCCCTTAAACCCCTAAACCCTAAACCTTAACCCCTTAACCCAAAAAAACCCACCATTCTAAGGGGGATTTCTGGAGACCCCCAACGCTGTCCTCCGCAGCAGATTCGAAGGGGGATAAAGACGGGTGACCTCCCCCAACCTGGGAGCGGTTTAGGGTTCAGGAATTATGGTTTAGGGTTCATGATTTATGGTTTAGGGTTTAGGATTTAGGGCTTAGGATTTAGGGTTTAGGATTTAGGGTTTAGGATTTAAGGTTTGGGGTTCAGGGTTTAGGGCTTAGGATATAGGGTTAAGGGTTTTGGGTTTAATCGGTTTTAGGTTTTCAGATCTAGAGTTTAGGGCTTAGGATTTAGGGTTGAGGATTTAGGGCATGACATCCCCACTTTTGGAAGACTGAGGGCCTTGGGTGAAAATCAGGTATGACTATAATATAACTACCCGGTACTCCCTATAGCCCAAACCCAGACTTTACAGTGTCCAGCCATCCAAGTGGAAAATGTGGGCATCTCATGTCATAATAGTTACTCTCTTATAACTTCAGAGTCGCATGGTGCGACATGCTGCGTGCAGTAGGGGAGACCGTTTGCATCGAAGGCCAATGGGCATGCATCGGTGCAGCTGGTGGCGGTCTGAACGGGAGGTCTGGCAGCCTCCAAACATGCAGAAAAGGTTCGCGAAGTTGCCATCAACAGATACGGCAACCACGTGGTCCAGACATTCACTGGAGATCGCATCTCGCAGCGATGACTTTGCTGATGACGCACAACCCCTAACTAACACCCCTCTGATATCCCTACATCGTTTCTTATACCTATATAACCTATATAGGGCTCCAAACAGCCCGATGTAGGTACTAGTTCTATAGAAATTACTGGGACCCGATGTAGGTATGGTTTAGAAAGCCTCAGTTTAAAAGAAAAAAGAAAACAACAAAAAGAAAAAACTTATAGGTGATCCAAGGGGGCGACCCATAATAATGGCAATGTACCGGAGAATCTGTTCGGGCAATTATTACACCAAGAACGCCCAAAAACACACCAAGTAAGGACATCCTTAGTGCATGTGCTCCCACACCCCCTAATCAATAAACCCTAAACCCTGAGCCTATAAACCCTACAGATGTAACAATTGGGTAGTCGTAAACTACGCTAATCCAAACCGTTAAAAGAAGTAGAATTTCGCCAAGGCCTATAGACGCTATACTGGGCTTGTAGCTTTTAAGGGCAACCTGAACCCCAAAAGTATGTAAAATAATAGCCCTAAACCCATAATAACAGCCATAAAGGCAATTATTTGACATATTTTTTGGTGTTCAGGTAATAGTTTTCTAGGGTCGAGGCTCGGATATGGTTGTCAAAATTATGGTCCCTTTTTGGGCTACCCTACGTAAATATTAGGTGCCGTATTATAAAAGGGATCGAAAAGGGACCATAATTTTGACAACCACCCATATGGGGGTTCAATTTTTTTTCGGATTTAGGGCAAACGCATACGGGATTTCGGCCAAGGTTTGTTTGCAGCAGTAACTCTTTTCGTATACAGGGGCCCAACTTGAATGCCTGAATGTAGCCCTAAACCCTAAACCCCCCTAAACCCTAAACTTTTTTCCCTAATTAAACACGAAACCCTATCCCACTATCCACTATGCTATAGGTTTGTTTGCATAAGGGCTATTAGGGTAGGGAGCTCAGGTATGTAGGGTTCAGGGTTTAGGGTGTGGATGTAAGGGACTTCAGGGTGAAGCAGGACTTAGGGTGCGAGTTCTCTCAAGAAGTGCTCGGGAGTCCTATCGAGCTGCATAGAATACCTAAACCCCCAAAGTAGGTAGAATAATGGCCTTTTGGGCTGTTTTAGAGGTTTGGGGGCTATCATTTTACCTACTTTTGGGGCCTAGGTATAGAGTATAGCTATTCTAGGCGCATACGGTTTGGCGCGTAATGACTTGCCAAACGTCGATCCATCCTTGGCTTGGCTACAAGAAGAACCTTAAACGAGGTGCCGATAGCGACGACTGGGCTATGACTACAGTCATGCATAACCCTAAGGGTCTAAGTACCCAATAATCATATACTTGCCCAAAACCTGTACTATAATTACTATTACCCAAATCCCAAGGTATCTAATTATTGGGTACATGGACCCTCTGGGTAAGTAAGCTGCTTGTGGTCTGAGGGCATGCCGAACTTCATAGGCACTTGCAATTAAGCTATATTATCCCCTATAATGGAGAATCAAATGGAAAAGAAAATGGAAAATGAAATGGAAACTGGGGTAATATAGGGAGTCAAGGAACTTAAATTAAGTTACCATAATGGGTATATATAGTAACTGTACCCCCAAAATCATGGGACTTGAAATGGCGTTTGTGAGGTATGACCCCAAACTCTAAACGATTTCATGTGCACATGTTGCTGAATTTCTTAGGGATTATAGAGGTTCTGTGCTTGTAACCTTCTTACAACCTTTTTTTTAAGTTGCACAACCATCCCCTCCATAGTATTCCCGCGTAATTTGACCAATCTACTGTTCGTTAAGGCTGATAAACGGGGTGATATGGGCAGGAGTCTAAACTCCTTAAGGGGGGTTATATAGGGGTGTATTATAGGGGTTACTAAGGGAATGAAAAGAATTTGGGACTCCAGCTCATATGATTCTTACATGCCTTGGTATCCAGGTAGGCACTTTTCCATCTAGGGCTTAAGATCTGAGATTTAGGGTTGAAGGGTTTGGACCTTGGGATAGTTTGGTCTGGGGAGTCATTGATATTCGTGAACAAGGCTCTAACTGCAGCTACCCTAAACCCCAAGCCTGTAACCCTCATAGGGTTAGACCCCAACCTCTGCCTCTAATCCCTACTCATAGCCCAGTTCTACACTGGGTACCCAAACTTGGGGAAACGACCATATCATCTGAGGCAACTACAAGAGGGACTTCTGGGTTCATGAGGCTCGGTAACCACGTGGAACGCTGTTTAGGGTGTAGGGGTTTAGGGTGTAGGGGTTTAGGTGGGCTTGTAACCCTGCTTATAACCTCCTTTCTGACCTTACAGGATACAACCTCAGTGAAAAACAGTGAAGAGGCCCATGCACCTCCATATATATATATATATATGTATATATATATATGTATCCGTTTCACCCATTGGAAACTCTAGACACCAAACCCTGAATAATCCCTTGCATAAGAGCTATAGTCTAAACTCCTAGTATCCCCCTTAATACGCCCTATAATAGTCCCTCGTACTTTCTAGTCTTCTCATACAAGCTTCGTATAAGTACGCCCGCGGCCCGGTACCCTCAACCCTAAAATGAAACCTCAGCCCTAGGTCCAGAGCGTAAACTCTAAACCCAAAACCCTAATGCCTAATCCCTAAACCCAATGCCCTAAACCCAAATCCCTAAACCCAAAACCCATCAACCTTGAGCGTAAACTCTAAACCCGAAACCCTAATGCCTAATCCCTAAACCCAATGCCCTAAACCCAAATCCCTATACCCAAAACCCATAAACCTTAAGCCCTGATACCACTCCTGAACCATAAACCCCCTAAACCCTAAACCGGCTGCTCCAAGAGCAGTACCTTTCGAAGGCGAAGGATGCGCGGGCCCAAAGCTCGCGCCTACGATTTTTGGGGGGTTTAGGGTTTAGGGTTTAGGGCTTAGGGTTTAGGGTTCAGGGCTTTGGGCTTAGGGTTTAGGGCTTAGCGTTTTTGGTTTAGGGTTGGGCCTAGGGTTTCGGGCTTAGGGGATTTTAGGGGGAAGGAAGGGGGTTTAGGGTGTTATTCGGGCTGAGGGAATGGGGGATTGGGGTTTCGTGTCGTTAAACTCTTCTTGGGGGAGGGGCATTTACACGTTTGGGATCAGGGGTTTTGGGGTTGAGGGTTTAGGTCATATGATTTGCGGCCTTACAAGGTTTCAAGAGTATCATTCAAGCCTGCTTTCATTTGGGCTAAACCCTAAACCCTAAACCCAAGAGTTTGTCACGGATGTTTGGATCCAAGTTTATCGAATGAAGACTACCGGGTTGAAGGCTTTATAGGCTTAGGGTTTACCTGGACCCCAACAGTATGTAGAAGAATTGCCTTTTGGGCTACTTTTAAGGGTTTTGGGCTAGTATTTTACCAACTTTTGGAGTTCAGGTAGGCCTTTAGGGTCTAGGTTTTAGGCCTTTAGGGTGGGTTTAGGGCTTGAGGGTTTAGGGTTTCAACGCTTCAGAAGTATAGCAGTTAGGATGCAAGATCCAGGAATTTGGGGTTACGATGCTCTGATCAGAAGCTATGTCCAGGGAATCCCGGCCATTACGCGAAGGGCATCTCGCAATCGGGGGCCCTTAGCGACCCGGGGCAGCTATGGAAGTTTTGGGTGTTTCCCAAAATTAGGGGTACCTTTTTTGGGGTCCCCATACTAAGGATTATAGTATATTGGTGTCTATATAGGGTCCCCTTATTTTATGAAACTACCTTTTGGGAGTAACCAATATCCCAAGCATGTTTCAACACCCCATGCGCCAAACCCTAAACCCCAAACCCTGAAGCCTAAACCCTGAACCCTGAACCCTAAACCCTAAAGCCTAAACCCTGAACCCTAAACCCTGAACCTAAATCCTATGAACCGGATGGTATCGTCTACCTGAAGCCCACCTATGAGACTGGGGCTTAGGGTTTAGGGTTCATGGTCCCAAGCATCAACACACTAAGCCCTCGACTCAAAACAATCCGGGGAACCAGAAATCTTCATGTCTGCAGCCACCAAACTCCTTAGAGCCTGAAACCGAAAATGCCAAACAGTGAGTCCTAAAACCCTACAAAACCCTAGACCCTGAACCCTAAATCCTGAACCCTAAACCCAAAATCCTGAACCCTAAACACTGAACCCTAAACCTTAAACCCTTAATCTTGATCCCTAAACCCTAAGCCCAAAAGACCCTGTAGTTTCCATTTTCTTTTCCATTATCCCTATACCCCATATATAGCCCGCAATATACCCCCTACACCCTAAACCCTAAAACCCTAGAGTTTTATAGGAAATCTCAATAAACCTTAATCTGCCTTCTTCTCATCATCCGGGGGATCTGAATATTTAGTGATGAAGGCAGCCACATCGGGCACGCAACTGGGATGGGTTCAGGGTTTAGGGTAGAGGGTTTAGGGGGTTTAAGGTATAGGGTTTAGGGTGTAGGGTTTAGGGTTTGGGATTTGGCTTTTGGGGTGTAGGGCTTTGAGGATTTGCCTTTTGGGGTTCAAAGCTCTTGGGTCTTGGGACCATTAATCGAGTATACCTAGAAAGCCAGTAGCCCATATGTGTACTGTGTATATATATATATTTATAGAGAGAGAGAGAGAGAGAGAGAGAGAGTGTGTGTTAACTTTCCCCATTCCCCTGATGTCCTACCACTTCCGGTTAAAGTAGCCCGTTAACTTGGGTAACTGAATCCTAAAACCCTAAAACCTGACCACTAAAACCCTTGAAGCATAAATCCTAAAACCGAAGCCCATTCTTTTGAGTAACTGGGCTAAAGCGTAAACCCTAAGCCCGTTAGCTCTATTGCTTTTGCTTCGAGCTTTGGATGTAACCCTAAACCCTAAACCCTAAGAGTCGTCCCTTGTCTAACTTCAGAACTTGAATTGGAGCCAAGTTGGGAGCATGTTCTATAGGGTCATTAAGGGTGTAGGGTTTAGGGGTTAGGGGTTTAGGTGTTTAGGGGTTAGGGTTTAGAGTTTGCCTATTTAAGGTTTTGGGCTAGGACTTCGGGTTTAGGGTTTAGGGTTTAGGGGTTAGGATTTAGAGTTTACCTATTTGAGGTTTTGGGCTAGGACTTCGGGTTTAGGGTCTACCCAGAGGCTGCTAGGACTATAGCCGTTTTGGGGGGCTCAGGATCTCATAATAATGGTAGTTGGGCCCAGGAGCCACAGAGTAATCCACCATTTAAGGTGAGGTGCGGGTGACATTGGGTGAGGTTGTAAGGTTTTGCGTTTAGGGGGTCTAGGGCTTAGGGTGTAGGATATAGGGTTTAGGCTTAGAAGGAGGCTCGTGCCCACATTTCTATGACGCTTTCTTCTCGCAAAGGGGCCCTGCAGTGGAAGCCTGAACAAGTACCAAAGTGATCACCGATCATGATCCTAGATTTAATCGAGTGGGTAGTCATTCAGAAAAATCCCTGCAAACCAGTATGCAACCGACGTTCTTTTCCATTTGATTCGCCATTAAAAGGAGGTAACATGCCGAAACCCTAAACCCTGAACCCTAGAGCCCTAGACCTACACTTCAAGCCCCTGTTCCCAACAAATGGTGATCGCCGTGCCAAGCGCCTCTCAGCTGGGAAAGGTAAGAACCTAGAAAGGCAGTCGCCCACGATTATGGCCCGCCTTCTCCCTCATTTCTCGGAAATAGCTTCTTCAGGAGTAGCCCACTCTTTTGGGTAACTAGGCCTTGGACAGATTTTTTGTACACCCCCGCCAAAAAAAGACACGAGAGTGTCATATCATATGATTCTACTAGGTTCCTCATTGTTGGGTTTGGTGGTTACCAGAACCGTGTGATGAATTAGGGCTTGGGGTTTAGGGTTGAGGGTATAGGGTGCGAAGAAACCTCAGACCTCCGCCCTATGCAAGTGCATCATCGTTTACGCATGGCCCCCTTCAAGACACAAGCCCGGAACCTTCTGCGCGGGCCGGTTGAAGTAGAATAGGGTGACGCACCTATATACTTTAGGAATATACCGGCTATAGGGGAACGTTACCGGAAAGTATTCAGCAGTTACATTAGGGTGTCCTGCTGTGATGGTTCTATGCTACGCCTGTTGAACTATCTTTTGCTTAAAAACATAACCAGCGCCCTGGGACTTCAGGTTCAGAATCTAATGGCTCGAGGTGTTGAGGAAATATATGGATATACAGGCTCATGACCTGTGTTGTTGTTGTGGGTTTGTGTGGGCTATCAGGCTTACAAGCCTAACAGAGACCTAAACCCTCTCCCCTAATTGGGTTTGCCCTGTTTGTCCGGAAGCCCTAGACCTTGTAAATGCCAAGTTATCCTTCTATAACCCTTATATATACCCGTGAATTTTGGAAACCATTAAACCCTAAACACCTAGATGCCCAAAACTTTGAACCTGAAACCCTAAAGCCCAAACCCCAAAAACCCAATCTCCTAGTCCCCTAAACCCCAAACCCCAGACCCCTAAACCCCAAAAGCCCTAAACCACCCAAACCTTCAACCCCTAAAATCCAAATCCCCAAGCCCCAAATCCCCAAACCCCAAATCCCCAAACCCCATATCCCCAAAACCCCCAAGCCCTAAACTAAACCTCTAGACTCTAGACCCCAAACCCTAGACCCCAAATCCCCCAAACCCCAGACCGCCAAAACTTAAACCCTCAGACCTCTAAACCCGAAACTCTGGACCCCTAAATCCTAAACCCTAGACCCTAAACCTCGAAACCCTTAACCCTACATCCCTAAACCCTACATCATAGACCCTAGACCCCTAAACCCTAAATTCTACATCCTAATAAAATACTACCCAAATATCCCTTATATAATCACAGTTTCCATTTCATTTTCCATTTTCTTTTCCATTTGATTCTCCATTATTGGGTACCATAGTATCCCCAAATACTACATCCTAAACCCTAAACCCTAAACCCCTAACCCCTGTTTTCAGCTGCCAAGGTACAGCGAATCGCCACCTGCGGACTCCAGCGATCTCGACTCCTGCACGGAGACCTTGGCTTAAGGGTTTAGGGTTTAGGGGTTTGCGTTTAGGGTTTAGGGTTTAGGGGACCTTGGCTTAAGGGTTTAAGCTTGAAGGGTCCCCTTGAAGACGGTTTAGGGTTTAGGGTTTGGGCCTGTAGGGGATATGTATGGGTTACATTAGGATGTAGAGGGTTCAGGATTCTAAGGTTTAGGGTTAGGGTTTGCAGGGTTTAGTTATTCCCTAAGTTAGGGATACTTTTTCAGGGTCCCTATGAGAAGGGTCGTAGTGCTTGGGTGTTTTATTGCGTGGAGATTTGTTGCCACACAGTTTTAAGGTTTAAGGTATAGGGAATGTAGGGTTTTAGAGTCTACGGCCTGGGATTTAGTAGAAAAGTTGCAGGTTAGGGCTTAGGGCTTACCTGTAACCCCCATTACCTACATAGCACTACCCTCTTGTAGGTGGCGACAGCGGCAAAATCAATCTTCGAACTTGCAACTGCCACGTTGCAGACGTGCAGAGTGAGACGATCTCCTTCGCACAAACGCGATGTCTCCTCCAAATCATGCCCAAAAGTCGGCAGCAGCCTGCTTCGACGTCGAGAGCCACCCATGCGTTTATCACTAGCACCAAGAAAAGTATAGGGCGCAAATGCCTCGCATGAAGTCGCTCACCACGAACCATGTTTTGCCGGCGGCTGTGAACCCTGAGTCGCGCAGAACGCCCATGAAGCCCATTATCATGACGATTGCATGGCCGAGTGTGAGAAACAAATTGAACAGAAACAGTCCCACGCTCAGATTTGAAAAGAAATGTGCACGCTCCAACTGACACTCCAAGCGCTGTGTTGCTGAGCATGCGGTTATGATGCGCAAACAAATGTCACAATTTCTGGGTTTGACCGTAGTGGTTGTGCTTGTCGTTGTGTTGGTCGTGATCACGTGACTGGTTGTGGGTTTTGATGTGGTGGCCGGTGTAGTGGAACTTGAGGATGCGGTCGTACTGCGTTCTGGGAGCTTTTTCTGCAAGCTCTTGAAAGGGTTTAGGGTCTACAGCTTGGGATTTAGTAGGGAGTTGCGGGTTATAGAGCTTAGGGCTCACCGACAACCCCAGTTACCCACATAGTGCTACCCCTTTGTAGGTGGCATGGAAACACGTGATTGAGTCTTTTCTTCCACCCCGCCTACTCTTAGGTCTGCCCTGCGGCAAAAGGTTCAACCCTAAACCCCAAACCCTGAGGCTCTAAGGACTCCTTGAGGTATATAGGGGGTTATAAAAGGGACTACTACAAGGGTTATTAACCTTAAGCCTCAAACCTTAAACCCAGGCCTGTTTGGACGATTTAGGGTCTGAGGTCGAGGGCTATGCGCTTAGGAATTGGGGTGACTGTTCCCAAAATCTCTCTAAACCTAAATATACGGTTTAACCTGAGGTTCCACATGTTCCTAGAGGGTTTAGGGTTCAGGGTTTGGGGTTTAGGCTTTGGGGTTTAGGGTTCAGGGTTTGGGGCTTTTGGTTTGGGATTGGGGCATGGCGCTTAGGGTTTAGGGTTTGCGGAGCAGGCTTGATAACTGCCCTTTTGAAGCTTCTAGAGTCCTAGAGCCCTTCAAAGTATAGACGTCAACGCATGTGGAGGTTTGCCTATCTCAGCGCTCCCCATTTTATTTTGTTTGAAAGACTGAGGTAGCTGAATATTCTTGAGCTTTTGGAGATTTGACTCAGGAAATACAAGCATTTGCAGAGCTTCTTTGGTCCCTCAGATTGTACCGCCAAATACCGTAATGCTTTATAGAAACTCGCTACAAAGGGCATGTGTGGGTTTGTTGTTGTTTTTAAACCCTAAACCTAGGGCTCCCTGGGTATGGTCTTGTCCCAGTGCAGGTGACAGGTCTGCGCGGGATTCTGGAGTAGGGTTTAGGGTTCAAGGTTTAGTTTGCTTAGACCTAAACCCTAAAACCTTAACCCTGAAACCCTGAGCCCTAAACCCTGTACCGCTTTGATTGCCAAAAGTTGGAGCATGGAAGTAAAGGGCTCATGCACTTTTCTGAATCGGCCGTGGAATTAAACAATATTGTTAGCTTTTTGCACGCGGTTTAAGGTTCAGGGTATTCAGGGTTTTTAGGCTTTTGAGGTTTTTAGGGTTTAGGCTTTAGTGATTTAGGGTTTAGGGGCATAAGAAGGACCCTAAACCGCAAACCCTAAACCCTACCCTGAGGCTCTTGGACACCCATAGTCCTTGGCCCCCAGAGCCCCAAACTTCCCCCGTATAATGCTTGACAAACCCTCGGCCACTGCTCCTGCCCCGCAACCATCTATAACCGGGGTACTATTAAGGGCTATATATAGGGTTTAGGGTATATCTATACTATACTTATAATTCTATAATCTAACCCACTGTTGCTGTACTGAGTGGGGCCAGTACTCAAGACAGACCCCTAAACCCAAAACCCTAATCCTCAAACTCGAAACCCTAAGCCCTAGACCCTAAACCCTAAACTCTAAGCCCTAGACCCTAAACCCTAAACTCTGAACCCCAAACCCTTATGTTCAGGACACCCCGAGCTGAACCATCCTCCTATATCTTGGGAGCAAGGGGATGCTCATCTTCCGATGGTTTGGCTCAGAACTCCAAATGGTTGTGGGGCTTGGGGTTTAGGATTCAAGGTTTAGGGTTGGGGTTTAAGGGTTTAGGATTCAGAGTTTTGGATTAAGGGTTTGAAGTTTACCCTGAGTCTCCTGCGACTATTTTGGGCTTTCTGGGGGAAGGTTTGGGCTTTGGGGGTAAGGTTGTCAGAACTGTGGGCGGTCAATCGCATGTAAGCTTCATTGCAACCTGCACCGCACTTGCAGCAACCTTCTGGCTAATGTCCCTGCGTATGCCCGCCACCAATTTCTCCTCACTATACACACCGACATACAGAACAAGGCCTGGACCCTACACTCTACATCCTATACAGGCATCAAATCCTATAACGTAAAAGCAACACGATACCACGGTAAAAGCCAGTAGGTTTAGACAAGACCAAAAATGTAGAGCGCACACCCCCAGATCCTAAGCATTTCAGGAACTCCCAACCCTAAACCCTAAATCCTGGGGCCAAAGCAGACTTCGTCCCACCCAGCGTGGCTTCTGAGTACATGGAGACATCTCCGGGCCTATGCTAAAGGGTTAGGGTTTAGGGGCAGCTGTGGAGTGTTTGATATCAGGACCATGTAGGGCCATGGTAGAATTTCGGGTTTAGGGCCATTAGGGTTTAGGGGTTTACAGCCTAGGGCTTGGAAGAGGTTAGGATCGTGGGTTTAGAAACAACAGAAACCGATGTTTTTGGTCACGCCATCTGCAAATTTCGGACCTTCTCATAAGTCTAGAGCTCTCTGCAGACTCGGAGGACATAATAAGTAGGCCCTTACCCTACACCCTTAACCCTGAACCCGTTCTACAGTATCAACCCAGATGTCAAGTGCACGGATATGCCTGCTCATAGCCCCGTTTAGGCACACTTACGCTGAGTGTGGGGACTGGTGCCCGTTGAAAGGGTTTAGGGGTTAGGGTTTAGGGGACTTTTGGAGTTTAACGTGTATTTCATGAATGTCACCCCTCCACATGACAATACAGGGAATATTGATTATCATTATCTTTACTAGGGGTTTGGGCTCTCATTAACAAGGGGAAAAGCTACACAAAAAAAAACAAGGGACTTAGTGTGTAACTCCCCTAAACCCCTAAGAAACCCTAAACCCTAAACCACGCAGGCAGCCATCCGCAAAGGTCTCAGTTGCAAGCGGTGTGCCTTCTAGGATCTCCTCAAATTGGGCCCCTTGAGGATTACTTAAAGCTTGTGAGTCGTGGGTCTATACAACCGACTCTAAAGCCCCATCGTCTAAAGTCCTACATAATTAGGCAACCTGTCTGAATTTTAGAAAAACTTTCCCGAAGGGTCCATGTAGCCAAACTTCTAGACATTTGGACTCCAAAAGCCATTCAAGTCCCTGTATTTGGGAAATTGGGCCCCATGCTTTGGACCCCCTAAATCCTAAACCCTAAAGGGGTAATAGTAGCAGCTAACCCTAAACCCTATACCCTAAACCCCCCATAACGCGGACCCACCGCCTCACTAAACCCTCCAAAGACCCTAAACCAAACGCTTTGGGGCCCCGCGCTCGTAAAGTCTGCCTACATACCAAGACATAAACATAAGGGTTTAGGGTTTAGGGGTTTAGGGTTTAGGGTATACCTAGGCCAGAAATATGGAAACCCCTGAGATCCCCCTGTATTAGGGTTTAGGGTTCACGCTGAGGAGGAGGAGGATATTCTAAGTTACCATACTAGGGTTATGTAGTAAATCATGGGGGTTCCCTTTTTATAGTGATGTAAAAACCTCCCTAACAGCATCTCAGCCTAAGATGGGTACTAGGAGCCTTCGGAATTACATAAGTAAATTTAGGTTTAGGATTTAGGGTTCAGGGTTTCGAGTTTTGGGCTCTTGGAGGGTACAGTTCTAAGTTTAGGTATGCGGGCTTGTGAACCCAGAACCCAAATCCTAAACTAGGGATTATGTAGGTAACTAGAGCTGCCGAGTTTGCTGAAGGTCAGAAACCCTAGCCTCCCTAATCCCTAAACCTTGAACCCTGGGCCCGAAATACCACCCGCTATTTTGGGTAACTACCTAAAACTAAAAAGCCAGTAGCCCACAATTATAATCGATTTTCCCCTAGTTTCCTGCTACTTTGGGTTCAAGTAGCCCCTTATTTTGCGTAACTATGCCCTAAACCCTAAGCCCATTATTTTGGGTTACTAGGCTATCCAGGTTGTCCATAAGCTGGGTCCCACGGCCAGTCGGTGACCTGTGCTGCAGTCAGGACGGAATCCCGGGGCAGGAAATCACCACCTGAGCAGAACACTGCAGTAGGTCTAGGCTTTAGGCTTTAGGCTTTACGAGTTAGGATCTAAGGATTTAGGATTCTAGGTTTTGGGTTTAGGATGGGTTTGGGATTAGGATCTAGTGTTTAGAGTGGGGCCTACATGGCACAAAAAAAGGTCTAGGGCTGCAGCAAAGGCCTATATGCGGATAATGCTGCTCGCACTTCATGGCTCTACTTCGTTGGGCATGTATCAGCTGACTTAAGTAGGCCTCAACTTTACCAAAGCTACGTGTGCGAATGCTTTAGCTGGCTAAAGCCATTACCATGCTTTGCTTTGTTTGAGGTTTAAGGAAATGTTGGGTTTAGGGATCAACGGGGCACGTGCAATATCTGGGGTCTGTGCGGGGTCGTCAAACGTATGGCCATGGTTTGGGTTTACAATATGATACGGCCCCTAAGATATAAGGCAGCCCAAGAGGCACCATGGATCTGACACCCTGGTTTAGGATTTAGGGTTTGGGGGCCTTAAATTACCAGCACTCCCACGAAATCTCCCCAACCCTGCAAGTGACCTCAAGTTTCAACCTCAACCCTAAACCCTAAAACCTAAGCCCTAAACCCAAAACCCTAAGACCTAAACCCTAAACCCCAAAACCTAATACCTAAACCCTAAACCCGTAGCACTGTCCGTAGGAGACTAGAATCTTGTAACATTAGCATCCCCCTCCACTAACACCTAGAAACCCCTAAGGGTCCAAGTGCCCAATAATTAGGTCCCCTTAAAGGGGATATATAGGGTTTAGGGTTTAGGGTTTAGGGTCCAAGTACCCAATAGTTAGGTACTTAGGGTTTTGGTGATAATAATTATAATGCAGGTTTTTTGGTGGGTATATGATTATTACGTACTTGGACCCTTAGGGAAAGATGCAAGACCAACGCAAAACATGTTGCTTCACTATTTGGCTTTGGCCAGACTGTAGCCCCCGAGTACATACTAAGATCCGCGTTCCCAAACCCTTTACACGTCTACCACACCAAAGCCCCAGAACCCAATAAAGCCAGAAAACTGGAAACTTGAAACATGGCAGGAATGCCCAAGTGCTCAACATGATGTGGTGCTTTAACTAACCTAAAATACCGGAAAAGTGCTTCTTGCTTCCTGGGCAAAGGTTACCTACCCCCTTAACCCTGAATCCTAAAACCCCGAGCCTAAACCTAACAACCCTAAACTAATCCCTAAACCCTAAACCCTAAACCCTGAACCCTAAGCCGTAACTAGACCTGAAACCCAAAATCCCCCAACCTCAAAGCCGAGCGCTATATGGGGTTTAGGGTTTAGGGTTTATAGGGTTTAGGGTTTAGACTTTCAGAACTAGCTAAGGCTCTTGAACACACCAATGGAATCCCAAACCTTAGCCCCCTGAGAGCCAACTTTAGCCAGAAAGCCCGAAACAGGCCATACCCTAAGAGTCCAAGCACCCAAATGATGAGGGCTTCATTCCTGCAAAACTGTACGTAACCAGCATTGCTTTGGGCGGCTGAGATTCTAAGATTTGGCAATTTCGGCCCTCAGATCCCTGAAGCCCCAAACCCGAAACCTGAAACCCTTAAACCCTCAAACCCTAAACCCCGAAGCCTAAACCTTGAACCCTCAACCCTGTACCCTAAACCTATATCCCCTATACTTCCCTTTACAGGTACCCCTATAAGCCTAAGCCCCAAACCTGAAATCCTCAAACCCTAAAAGGCCGAAAGCTCCGAGACCCCTGCGGGCGGGTCTCAAATTCGCAGCTCCAAGGTAAGCCAAGCCCAGCTCCTCTGTGTGTGGTTTAGGGTTTTGAGGTTTAGGGGTTTAGGGGTTTAAGGGTTTAGGGGTTTAAGGGTTTAAGGGTTTAGAGGTTTAGGGTTTAGGGTTGAGGGGTTTAGCGTTTTAGGGTTTTAGGGTTTAGGTGTTTAGGCTTTAGGGTTGAGGGGTTTAGGGGTTTAGGGGCTTAGGGGTTTAGGGTCATACTAGGGTCATATAGGGGTTATATGGGGATAATGGACAAGAAAATGGAAGCTACAAGCATGGGTTATATCGGGTTCTGGGGTTTAGGGGTGTAGGACTCTAGGGTTGAGGGGTTTAGGGTTTAGGGGTTTAGGGTTTAGGGGTTTAGGGTTTAAGGTTGAGGGGTTTAGGGTTTAGGGTGTAGAGTTTAGGCTACACAGACAACGAGTTCCTTTTGTTGGGGGGGCGTGTGGGGTCCAAAATTAGGGTCCCATTTGGGTACCCTGCAATGGAATTTCTACCCAGGAAAGGCGTGAAATTTTGAAAATAGTCCATGCCTAAATACGAGCATTGCTGAAAATAATCACAGTATAACAGCAGTACCATGGGATATTCCTTGACAACGAGCTCTGCTTTTCTGTGCCTAGGGTTTGGGCTAGAGGCTACATGTTGCGAAATTCATATATCGACAGTTGGCTTGGGGCTACCTACGGGTCCAGTATGGCTTCGGGTGCAGGGCCTTGGAATTGTCGGGCTTAGGGTTTAGGCTTACTTATGCTTAGTTTAGGGCTTATGCGTGTCAACGCGGGCGGAGAATACGGAACAGTGCTGGGCGCAAAGCGTTTGCAAGAACACACAGGCCTATAGTAGCAAGGGGAAAGCCCCGAATGTGGCCGGGAATCCCGACGGATAAAAACAGCCATCTGCATGTCGCGACCCAGCAAAGCCTGTCAGGCCTTTCTCCGAGTAGTGGAAGGCCAAGGTGCTCGTGCATGGGACCTGTGAGTTGGCGACTTCCGAAGATGTCGAATAGTAGAGCCTTGCATCCAGCTGCAGGCGTACATGGTGAGCCCCAGGTTGCCGTTCGGCTACTCATTCGTCTACTTCGCCAGGTTGTCCTTCTTCGCCGCATTGAGGGCACCCCACCGGGTCGTCCTCGACCCGAGCCATGACGCTTGCGTCCCCCCTCGAGAATCCAGACTGACGCGTTAGTCGATTCACGGGGTCTATCCCAAACTGTTATCTTATACCTTGGGAACCATGGAAGTTTAGTGTAATAATGAGTCATGCAAGCGTTTTACTATAAGCAGTGGGACTAGTCCCTTGGGCCCCACCCCTCAAATGCAAACAAAAGTCCCAAACCTTAGAAAGTCCCGGAAGACAACTGTGAAAAGGGCCAAGACTACTTCCAAACCAGACCAGCTAGGATGCCTTGAGAAGGAATTAGGAGATATGTTGTAGCACTTGATGCTACTATGGTTAAACCGTAAATCCTAAACTTGAACCCTTAACCCCAAGTTCCTCAGAATTGGGGTGCTTCGTGAGTGCAGGCATTGGTCGGCTCCATCCGTAGAAGGATCCCCTTCCCTACTGGAACAGAGAACTGCCCCAAACGTGTATATAACCTTGCTCCAAACTCTAGTACGTCTTGGGTTCCAGTTCTGAACGAACTAAAGCCACTTTGTTGATTCTGCCGCCAAACCTGAACCCTACTCAAACGCATTTGCATTTTAAGGTTTAGGATAGTATCCCTATTTGAAGATTTCTGGAATGCAGCAGCTGCTTATTTCTGGGCGTACAGCCCTGGTTATACCCCACCTGACTTATAGAGGTTACCCAATGGTAAGCATTGTTCTAACCCCAAGTGCTTGCTGAATCCAACAAACTTTCAAGTAGGGCTGTGCCACTGGCATGGAGGGTGCCATTTGAAGAGTTGTCGGGGACTGCATGAGCTCGTAGAAGAGTGCATTAGGGTCAGGATTTAGGGTTCCGGGCATATAGGGTAAAGGGGTACACCCCTGGAACAAGGGACCCTATATGCCTTGTCAGGCCTTACGCCCCAAACGCTACAACCGCGCTCCCCCCTGCCTTCCCTAAACCCCCTGAACCCCAAACCGAAGACCCTAAACTCCAAGCCCCAAACCCTAAACTCCAAACCCTAAACTCTGAACCCTAAACTCCGAACCCTAAACTCCAAACCTAAACTGCTCGAAACCCTAAACCCTAAACTAAACCCTATAAACCCTAAACTCCAAACCGAAACTGCCCGAATCCCCTAAACCTCTACACCCTAAACCCTAAACCCCGAACCCCCACCAAAAGAGGTCCCCATAAAGCGGCTCTGCTCTCACGGCCATGCCCATGAGGGTCTGCAGCTCTGCGGCCGTGGCCTCGGCTCTTCAAACGGAGACCAAGGCGGTAGAATTGTAGTCACCTTAAGTAGATCGAATATAGGGTTTAGGGTTTAGGTTTAGGGGTTGTAGGCCCCTTAAGTCGACAGAATATGGGGTATATAGGGTTTAGGACTTAGGGTTTAGGGTTTAGGGGTTATAGTCCCCCTTAAGTAGATAGAATATGGGGTTTAGGGCTTAGGGATTATATATAATCACCCTTTATATGCAGACTATGGGGTATGCTGGGATTTTGTTATCATACTCCCAAAGCCATAGTCTATCTACTTAATGGGGACTATACATCCGTGCAGGGGCTCTGGGCTTTAGGATGCAAGGTTTAGGGGTAGTTGGGGTTTGGGGGTTTGGGGGTTGGGGTTTTGGGCTTAAGTTACTGTATAGGGACAATGGAAAATAAAATGGAAACTATTACAAGATAATGTAGGGGCAATGGAAAAGAAAATGGAAACTACTACAATATAGGGTTTGGGGTGTAGTAGGGTATAGAGTTTAGGGGTATAGGCTTTAGGGGTTGGGGATTAGGGTTTATATAGGGTTGGAGTTTGGGGTTTCGGGCTTGGGGTTCAAGGTTTAGGGCAAATACATAGACATGGATAAATACATAGATAAACAGATGGATTAGATAGATAGATAGATAGATAGATAGATACATACATACATACATACATACAAGGAGATAAAGACAAACACTTGCACGCACACGCGTGTTTGCCTATGCATACAAGATATACACATATATATATATATACATGCATACATACGCATGCATGTGAGCAGATATCTATTCACCGTATACGCTATGTACAAGTGCGTGTGTGTATATATATATATATATATGTACGTGTGTATATATATACATACTGTACATTTTCTGGCCCTAAGGCTCTAAGGATTCAAACTTTGAGGCTTTTGGACCCAAAGACCATACCATAAAATGGTTTTGGCCTTTTTGTTGAATCTTGGGTAAGACTATATTTCTATCTTGTACTGGAAGTACTGGGGCTTTGCAACTGAGGCCATTATTTTACATACTCTTGGGGTCCAGGTAAATTCTACCGTAAACCCGAATTAAACCCTCAGCCCTAAACCCTAAACACCCTAAATATAACCCATTATGGTAGTTTCCATTTTCTTTTCCACTATCCCCATATAACCCTGATATTCCTATAATATCCCTATAACATCATAATGAACCTTCAAGCCTTTCAACCCGGAGCTCTTACCCAAACCCTACCTGGACCTCAAAAGTATGTAAAATAATGGGGTTATATAGGGGTTATATAGGGATAATGGAAAAGAAAATGGAAGCTACTATTTAGGGTTTAGGGTTCCTGGACCTCAAAAGTATGTAAAATGTTGGCCTTTATGGCTGTTATTATGGTTGTAGGGCTATTATTTTACATACTTTTTGGGGGTTTAGGAAGCATGAGAGAAAGTTGCAATCCACATTTCCCCAGAAAACTAATTGACATGGATTCCTTATTAGGGACTGTATGAAGGACTGTACTACACTACAAGAAGGACACTTATGTCCACCCTTAAAGGGCACCTATGTCCACCCTTAAAGGTCCTTTGGTCGGGCTAACTTGACAGCAGCTCATATAAGCTGTAGTCTAAACTGCTAGTATCCACTGTAATAAGCCCCATAGATAATCCTCCGAAGAACCCTCTTTAGGGAGCTTAGACTATGGGCTCATATGAGCTTACAACGGGTTCGAACCTCGCACTGTGTGATATTAACCCTGCTTTCAACTACCTAGGAGCACTCCAACTATAGGTGTCAGTACTAGAAATCTCGATGGCTGACGTCTGAGCTAGGTGTATTTGGATACTCCATTCAAGCTGTAGCCTAAACTCCTTAAGGGGGGTTACATGTGGGATTTTATGGGGGAGTATAGAGGGAGCTATTAAGGGGATGCTACGACTTTAGACTATAGCTCAGCTAAGGGAATTTCAGGGTGAGGAGCTGCCGGCTGGGTACCCTGGGGACCATTACGTACGGCTCCCATAGGCTCATGTGGGGAGCTGTGGTGTATGTGAGGGATATCTAGCGCTTCAGGGGGAAGCTACCCAACTCAAATTTCCTTGAACTCCAAACCTTCGGAAAACCCTGGGAGGGGGGCGGTGGTAGAATGCTGGGTGGGGGTGCAGAAGGCGAATCCATAGGAGTTGACTCAGAGGGATACGAGGTGAGCATAAGGCAGCTATCGGAATGCTTCTTCAGCATTGCAGGGGGATTGTGCTTTACAAGTGCATCAGCCCTATCGATATTAGCTCTACAACACAAAAGTATGTTGTTGATACTTGTTGTTCTCTAAAAGAATACTACATACATACACTCGCCAGGATTCCGACGGATTCCTGTACGAACACTACCAAAGCAAAACTGAAAACCGAACTAGCCTAAATCCTAGACTCTAAGCCCTAAATCCTAAACTCTAAAACCCCAAACCCTGAATCCTAAACCCCAAGCCCTAACCTGGACCCCCGAAGTAGGTAAAATCATAGCCCAAACCCCCTTACAACAGCCCCCAAAACCCTGGGGCTCCATGTCTACATTGGGCCCCAAACTCTATAAATATGACCTACATTGGGCTATTTGCAGCCTTAGGGAAAGGCTATCCTAAACTTTAAAACCCCGAGCCGGAATCATCTGGGCCCAGCACAAAATCCTAAACTTGAAACCCTAAAACCCTAAACCCTAAAACCCTAAACCCTAAAACCCTAAGCCCTAAGCCCCTATAAGCCCTAATTAGACCTGGGAATCATCTGGGCCCAGGACTTTGCTTGAGAAGCTCTCCCGCACGAAATGCTCGAAGAGCTCGCTTTCCTTGCTGCAAAGAGGACGTCAATCGAGAGAAGGGTTTAGGGTTTAGGGTTTAGATTCGATTTAGGGTTTGGGGCATAAAGGGACTTAATCAGGACCCCAAAAAAGGAAACCCAAGTATATGGTAGGAATGTATATATAGAAGTTTCAGGCCCTGGTAGGTAATTTCCATGATACTCCTCCTATTTTCCTGTGGTTCCCGTTCCCTGTCTTGGTGTTCCCATTAAAGTCCCTTAAATTTCACGGGCTGAGGGAACGCAGTCACCAGGTACGTAGGTACCTGGGTTTAGGGCTTGGGACTCAGGCTTTAGGATTTTGGGTTCAGGTTCCCTAAACCCTAAACCCTAAGCCGAGTATTGGGGCAAGTGTCAGGTTGGGAGTTACCAGCTGGGTGCCCTGACATAAGGTTTACCCGAGACAGATATGGGGAGCCTTGGAGTGTATTGGGGCGATGTAAGGCTTTTCTGGGTAAAGTACCGAAACCTGAAGTTTCCTCAGATTTGATTAAGTTTCAGGGTTAGGGTTCAGGCATAGAAGGTTATACAGGGGCATTATCTGGATCAATGGGATTATGCATCGGAATATGTAGAAAAATAATGATTGAGGGGTGTAGGTTCAGTATGTTGGGCTTTGGAGTTAGGATTTGGGGTGTGGGATGGTGTAGGATTTGGGGTTCGAGGGTTTGGGGAGTTTTGGTCTGAAGGTCTTGGGGGCAAGATAAGGGTTGAGGGTTTAGGGCTTCTCGGGTTGGAAGCCAGCGAAGCACTAAACCTCAAACCCGGAAATATGACCCCTAGACCCTACACCCGAATCTTAGCGTCACCTGCATCAATGGTTTGGCACAAATGATGCTCCCTGGGCACGATCAGGTTCCTAAAAGTAGGTTGCTAACTTGACTCTGATTGCACCCCATCATATTCAAGAAGCAGCCTAAGCATTCGTGCTACATTCTTGTTTAGGGGTGATGCTGAATCCATCCCAGATCCGGATTATAATAAGTTGAGCCATTCATTGTCCTCCTAGATATCCTGTAGCCTATAGACTTGAACACCTAATCTCCAGCCAGTTTGCTAGCCCATCATTTTGAGAAACTAGGATTTCCGGATTTGCTTCTGCCACCAAGAGAGGAAACATCTTTGAACCCTAAACCCTGAACCCTAAACCCTGAACCCCTAAGCCCTTTGGCAATCAAACTTCATGCCCAGCCCAAGCCCAACCTCCTCACAGCCCCCTAAACCCCAAACCCTAAACCCTAAACCCTAAAACAGTAAACCCTGAACCTAGGTAGGTCTATTACGAAACACGAGTGCTATGGATAACCCGAAGGCTCCAAGGATCCATCGACGGTTAAAGGTTGAGGTTTATAGGGGCTTAGGGGTAGGGATTTAGAGTTTAGGATTTAGCTTT
>CAJNIZ010044269.1:0-14198 GCA_905231905.1 Symbiodinium pilosum | reverse complement strand
AGGGTTTAGGGTATAGGGTTCATTACCATTACTTAGGGTTTGGTTTTGGGGGGGTTCAGTTCGAGTTTGAAATTCTGAGATTAAGGAAATTTGAGGCTTGGGGCCCTAAGTTGTGGTAATGTTCGTCTCGTCTTGAGATTTTAGGGTTTAGGGTATAAGGTTTACGTCTAGGGCTTGGGGCGTAGGGATATACTCCCCTCCTTTAATACGGGAATTTCAGCTATCCCAAACCCTATAATGAGCACCCTATAACTATGAAGCGTCTAGAATAGGGTCATGAATTTTGCGGGCTGGGACAACAAAAATCTCTTCATTATCCTTCTGGGGTCTTGGATTTCCGGATGTCCAGGCTCTTGTTCAGGAGCTTTTTTGGTGGGGACTTACCAGATGATTACCCCTGCCTAAGGTTTAGGTAAGCCTTATGTCCCAAAATACAAGTCTAGCAGGTTGATGTAAGGGCACATGGAAAAACTACCCACCCTAAACCCCAAATGCGTATGGGCTTTTCGTTAGACACAAATCTTTCAAGGGCACTTGTTGAACTTCCATGCTTCTTGGGGGGAGTATAGATCCCTATCCTAAGCCCTAAACCCTAAACGGAACCCTAACCTCTAAACCCTTAACCCTAATTAGTAGCTTCCATTCATTTTTCTATTCTCCCAATATAGCCCCAATGTCACCCCGATAGTTCTAACCTCATATATCCCCATTGGAAACTCTGCCTGGTCGACGAGCCAGCCCATTCGCAGACAAAACCGCCTTCGGTTGAATGGGCTTGTCCTCGGGTTTAGGCTTTAAGGTTTAGGGAAGCCGTGGCTATTTTGGGGTTTCCCAAAATTAGAGGGTTCCCTGTACTAACAAGCATTATAGTATGCAGCGCTCTATGTTGGGGTCCACATGTATGTGGAACCTATCTTTGGGTCCCCCATGTATCTGGAAACTACCATTTCATAACAAAGGTGTGGGGTTTAGGGTTTTAGGGCTTAGGGCTTTGGGTTCAAGGTTTAGGCTACAGCCCATTCGGGAATGTTTGCTATACAACCACATTTTAAAGGTGAGGCCATAATAGGGAATGTGAGGCGAAGGTTCCTTACAAGGGTACAAAATAAGATTCAGGGTTCAGGGTTTATGTGGCTTAGGCAATTTTCAGGCGGGGAGTCACCAGAGGGATACCCTTCCATGAGGCTTCTAGCTATGGTCATGCTTCGCAGTGCTTTCACATGCCCTGATGAAATATCAAAAGAAGTTCGAGTAGCGAGTGACTGGCCTGCACGGGTCTCCAAACAATACAAGACACGCCCTAGAAACCCTAAACCCTAAACCCTAAACCCTAAACCCCTAAACCCTAAACCCTAAACCCCAAAGCCCATAACTGTTGAACCAGTTAGGTGACCTAATAGTCTAAACTCCTAGCATCCCCCTTACCAACCCCTATAAGAGTCCCCTACAACAGCTCCTATATAAGCCCCTTGAAGGAGTTTAGACTATGGTTCATGTGAGCTATAGTCTAAACTCCTTAAAGGGGTCATATAGGGGATTATATAGGGGACTACTATAGTGGTTGTTAACTTAACAAATAAGGGGATACTAGGAGTTTAGACAGCGGCTCATGTGGGTTCAGGGGCGAGGGTTTGAGGGCTTATGGTCTAGGGCATCCTGATCTTCAAGGCTTGCACAGCCTTTCTAGTCCCGTTAGTGTCCTGAAACCTTAGCCACCTTATCCTGCATGTTCATAATGGCAACTAAGGAGGACTAGGAAGCATTAAAACCCAAGCATTCAAATATTGAGGTAGGGGTTCTTACTGTAACGAAGTTAAATGCCTATAGTTAAATGCTTCCTAGGGTTCCTAAGCAACCGCAAGAGTTCAACGTGGCTTAAGATTTAGGGTTTCTAGCAACCATGAACATAAGCTTAAGATTTCGGGAGTTGGCAACCCCAAAAGGACCGTGTGACGACCCTAGAGGCCATGGGACTCTTGTGGAGTCATTGTAATTGGGGCTGCTGGTTGCCAAATTGCTCTTCTTAGAGTACAGATGACGACTCAGGAAGCATGCACGGAGAATCCGACAAAGTGCTGTCGTTCTTCCCGGAAAAAGGATTTGTTCTGCAAACGGGAACCCTGGAAGAGCCCGTCTAAGTCTCACACAGATTATGTACCTAGACCCTAAACCCAAAACCCAGAATTCTGAACCCTAAACCCTGAACCGTGAACCCCCAACCTTAAACCCAAACCCAAACGCCTAAAACCTAAACCTTAAACCCTTAACCCTTAACCCAAAGCCCTAACCCGTCGACCCCGTAAGCGTGGCAGATAAGCCTTAGCTGCACCATCCTTGAAGCACCAATCCATAGCACAAAGCCGTGGGGCTGTAGAGTTGTGGGTTTACGACTTAAGGATTAGGGTTATTATGGGATTAGGGTTTAGGGTTATTATGGGTTTAGGGTTTAGGGTTATTACGGGTTTAGGGTTTAGGGATAATATGGGTTTAGGGTTTAGGGTTATTATGGGTGTAGGGTTAAGTTTTAGGGGTTTAGGGTTTAAGTAAGGCTTAGGGTCCACAAACCTAAAGCTCTAAGAGACCTTATATATTGGAGGCCATATTCCATATTGAGGGAGGGGGAATAATTAATACCTGAACCCCAACAACTAGGTAAACAAATAGCCCAACACCCGTCAAAATAGCCCAAACGGTTCTATGTACTTTTGGAGTTCAGGTAAACCCTATAACGCTAAGCTGGCCCTAGACGTAAAACTCTGAGCCCTGAACACTAAAAGCCTCAAACATAAACCTTAAAACCCTAAGCCATAAAACCTAAACCTTAAAACCCTAAACTTTAAAAAGCCTGAACTAGTACAACAATTTCTCAGTCCTTGCGTGGCCGTTGTTCACGTGGCCAGAACGGGCCAGTTGTGGCCAGCCTACACACAATTGACTAGCGTTGCTAGACTTTAGGGTTCAGGGCTTCGGGTGGGTAATGGTTGATACTACATTCTGTATGTAGAATACTATAATTAAAAGGAAGACATAATTCTACTCGATTTTGGGTACCATAGTATCCCCGAATGTCAGTCTCAGGTCCCGTAATAACTTTCTAGGGGGGTCCCTGTATTAAGTACTCTCAACCCCAACAATACCATTACCCTAAACCCTAAATCCTAAACCCTGAACAGTTGAGAAGTGACTAATTTTGGAGGGTTCCAGCTATGACCCAGTGTCAAGGTTCACGGGTTTCAAAGCTAGGGCTCCCTTAGCCTTGCGCTCTCTCATATACTTTCATGTGATATACCCTATATGACCCTATATATCCATATAGTTACGTAGAAATATATACACAGATCTATATTGTTCTATCCCTACATGTATGGGTATACAGATGTACAGATATACAGATATGGGTATACACACAGATATATATATGTATATAGATATAGAGGGAGAGAGAGAGAGAGAGAGAGAGAGCTAGATAAATCTATAGATAAATAGACACATAAATATACCCTTAATGACCCCTAGAACCCGCTGAAAGGCTGACATCACATGTTAGGGACCAATACGTCCAACCTTAGATACAGGGTTTGGGGAAGGTAGAACTTAGGATGGATTGCGTTTAGGATGTCAAGCGGTTAGGGTTCAGGGTGGATGTGCTCGCACCTGAGGGCTTAGGGCCGACAACCCTCTATACCCAAATGGTCCATGTAGGTATATGGGATATACTTAGGCCTTAAAGTAGGTTTATGGGAACCCCTTTGGGCCCTAAGTATATGGGGGTTTCCCAAAATTAGGGGCACCCTTTTGAGGGCCCCCATAATAAGGACTATAGTATTTTGGGGTCTATTGGGGTCCTCTTAACTTGGGAAACTACCATATACAATATACCTGCATCTAACCCCTAAACCCTAAACCCTAAACCTTAAACCCTAAACCCTAAACCACCATATACCTACATGGACCCTTTGGGATAGTGCACTGACATGAGGCACGCGGGGAGCCCTGCAGCCTCGCACTCCTTTGCCTCGCACTTTTATCGAACCCTAAGGGCCCAAGGACCCAAATAATAGGGGTTTAGGGTTTAGGGTTTAGGATTTAGGGTTTAGGATTTAGGGTTTAGGGTTTGGGGTCCAAGGACCCAAATAATAGGGATCCCTTTAAAGGGATATGTAGGGTTTAGGGTTTAGGGTTTAGGGTTTAGGGTTTAGGGTTTCAGGGTCCAAGGACCCAAATAATAGGTGTTTAGGGACCAAAGACCATAGTATTAGTGGCATTTTGGGCCCTAAAACCTTCTTATTTGGGTCCTTGGACCCTCAAGGGAAGGCATGGCCTCAACGTTCCGCGCCATCTCGCTGGCCTTCCTGCCGCTCACGCGCTCGAAAAGAACGATGATCATAAGGTCCTCATTCAAGGACACTCGCCAACTTCCTGATCATCGCCCCCAGCGTGTATGCCGCCGGCCATGCAGTTTTCCGCTTGGGGTCTGTAGTCTCCAGGACAATGATCTAACTCAGCAACTACAGCTGGTTATCGGTCCTTTTTCATGTGACCTGCTCAACAGCGTCTATACAAGGTTTTGAACAGCTCTAAGTCCGGCTTGGAACTCCCAAAACCTATGCGCTAAACCCTAAACAGCTCTAAGTCCGGTTTGGAGGTCCTACACCCTCACACCTAAACAGCTCTAAGTTTGGCTTCGAAGTCCTTAAGCCCTAAGCCGTAAGCTCAGCCGTAAACTCTACCCTAAACCCTAAACCCTAAAACCCTAAGCCCTAACACCCTAAAACCCTAATCGAACCAGCTATAAGTCCGCTTCGGAGGCCCCTCAGTTCAGCTTCTCACTTGGCCTCTCCCTGCTTTCCTTCTTGTCCTATGGCTAAAAATTACCTAAAGACCTCATACTGTGTAGAATTTGGGCCCAAGTTCCTTTAAATATGAATCCTTGGAGCCTTAGGGTTGTCTTTCTTGTCCGGGCTGCGGCTACGATCATTCGTTTAAGCTTACTCATGTTTAGGGCTTGTGGTTTAGGGCTTTGGGGGTTTAGGCCGTAGGCTTTAGTGGGAGCTCAAGGCTAAGGGTTCGAGATTTAGGGTTTGAAGTTTATGGTTTGAGGTTTATGGTTTAAGGTTTAGGGTTTACGGCTAGTTGAAGGCAACTAGTGGCACTAGGGGGTAGCACGCGAAGAGGTGGGGTAATATGGGTTTGCGTATTCGGGAAACACTCCGAGATGGATGGATCTTGGCCACCTCTGAAACGTAAGCCCTGAACAACTGAACCCCAAACCCTAAATCTCAGGGTTAAGGAAATTAGGGTTAAGGGTTTAGGGTTAAAGGTTTAGGGTTTAGGGTTTGGGGTTTGGGGTTTAGGGTTAAAGGTTTAGGGTTGGGGGTTTAGGCTTTAGGGTTCAGAGTTGAGGGATGAACCCAGAACCCAAAGCTCTAAGCCCTAAGCCCTACTGTAAATTTTAAACCCTCATCTCTGAATCCTAAACCCTACGTCCAAAACACTAAGCCCGGATCCCTAAACCCCAAGCACTAAACCTACTTGCAAGATCAACGTGACTTGCAAGTAGGTGAAAATGGGGCATACCGTGGGCTAGTATGTAGCTCGTAGGGTATCCTAAACCCTACTCTTAAAACCTGAAGTCCTGACACCCTGAATCCCCTGACACTCTAGATCCCTAAACCCTAAACCCCTATAACCCTAAATCCCTAGACCCTAAATCCCTAACACCCTAAACCCTCGTGGAGGAAAGTGTAACCTGGCCATTGGAATCGCTGGATCCAAGGGCGGCGGCCGGACCCTTGGAGAGAAATGCGGATTAGGGTTTAGAGTTGGGTTTAGGGTTTAGGGGTGTAGGGGTTAGGTTTGAGGATTTAGGGTTTCGGGCTTAGGGTCATAGTCCCCCGCAAGTAGATAGAATATGGGGTATATGTGGGGATCTTATTATAATATACCCAAGGCCATATGTTGTCTACTTCAAGGCGGACGATAGGGTTGAGAATTTAGGGTTCAGGGCTCCTCATCACTCCCCGAGGTTTCCAGGTACCTCCCTTTAGAACCACCAGCTCTTAGACCGTGTGGGGTTTAGGGTCTGTAGGGTTCAGGGTTTAGGGCTTAGGGTAAGTTAGGGTTACCTTCCTTGATCTGGAGCCTTTCAGGTTCATCTCGTGCTTTGTGCCTCCTTGCGGGTAGAACCTTGTACACACCCAGAATGGGAGTCTAGGGTTTAGGTTTAGGATTTCGACTCAGGGTCTGGGTATTGAGGGTACTGTAGAAGCCTGAATTTTAGCAACATTCTGGTACCAAATTCCGTTGCTAATTGTGGTATAGGGTAGCCCACCTAGAACTCAACATGCTATGGATTATTCCTTGGGCTTCTCCATCCGCGGAGTGGCTTAGCGTTTACTTTTGTGTAGAAGCTCAACGAAGCAAAGAAACACACAGAACAGGACATTGAAGTAGAAGCCAGTCATGAGTTCCAACGGACCCTAAACCCTGAACCCTAAACTCTACTTGGGAGTGAGCTTTCCCAGCCCTTACCCAGAACCCATGGCAAAGGCGTTTTTTCTCGAATTTATGTGCCCATTTCCCTGAGGCTCAGAATAACCCAAAAGCCTTGCCTAGTATGGTCTTTGGGACCAGAAGCCTTGTATTATCAGTCCTTAGAGCCTTAAGGTTTTGGTTATGGACTATATTACGGAGCGCAATATCTAGGGGTACCAGAATGGGACCCAAAAACCTTTCATGAGCGGTCAGAATATTGGAAAGCATGGAATGGCTGGCATAGCAAGGATTGCTTTCCTTAGGGTTTGGGTTTAGGGTTTAATAACAAGAAGCTGGCCAAGCGATGAACACAGAAATCCAGGAACATCAACGACAAAGATTGTATGGTTCTACGCCGTCAGCTGCCTCCTAATTAGTCGGAAGCTAATTTTTGTACGGCTTAGTGTGGAGGATCCCACCATTTTGGGGTACATATGGGGATCATAATTCTGAGAAATAAGGGGTTCCCAAAATTGCGCGTCCCCCTCAAGCCTTACATAACCCCCAACTTTTCCTGATCCTGCTTATGGGGACTCCAAGAAAAAACGACCCAAATATATGCTTGAAAAGCGCAGATTTGGAATGGTTGAACTATGGACCCTACTATGGGCCCTAAGCCCCGGGTCCTGATATGCCTGAACCCTATGAATGCCCACAAACCCAATGAAGGGCTCATGGTAAGGACCTTTGAATATCCAAAGGGGGAGCCGTGATCGGGATCCAAGGAATGTGTATAGAGGTCATTTGAGCTATAATCTAAACTCCTAGTATCCCCCTTCATAACCCCAAACGTAGTGCCCTATGTAATCCCATTTATAAACCCCTTTAGACTATAGATCATTTTAAGGTATGAGGTTTAAGATGGCAAGGATTCTGCTAAGGTTTGAGGTTTAGGATGGTAGGCATAAGAAATCATGTGATTCTGGGATTTCCTGGTAGGAATCATGCATGGGGGGTTCAGGGGAGAACTCAGCGGGGTTGAGGCTTTGAGAAACAATCCTAAACGCACCCACAATCCTAAATCTTAAACTCTGAGCCCTAAATCCTCAACCTTAAATCCTAAATCCTAAGCGCTAAATCCTCAACCCGAAAACATGAAGTTCTCCGGGCTACTGTCCCTCGCAGTCCTTCGCCACCGTGGCTGTCTGCCTAGAAGAGATCTAGGGGTTTGCCAAACATTGATACGGGAGAGGTTAGGCTGTATACAAGGGTCAGGAAGGATGTTATAGCTACCGGAAGCAGTTCAGATTATAGTATATGCTTCTAGCATGTGGGACTGGAAATATGCGTTCAGGCTCCCCCGCTGCTGATCTTACATGATCTAAGCTGTACGTACATGCATGGGCCCCCCAGGCACGGCAACTGCGTAGTTTACCCTAAGGCTCTAAGGACTCATAGTAAAAGGCTATGGGGCCCAAAGACCATACTGTACACGGCTTTTGGGCTATTTTGAGCCTTAAGGTTAGGGTTTACTAGGGGTATATCTAGGGATGAATGGAAAGGAAATAGGAAACTACGATAGTAGGGTTTAGGGTTTTGTCAACTCTCTAGCATTCGTGGAAGCCTCCAAACCCGATTTTTGAAAAGGCCCCACGCCCATGGCCACCCTAAACCCTAAACCCGACTCCAGAAACCATCAACTCTAGATCATCACAGCTATGTAGAGGTTACATAGGGATTATATAGGGGCTCTATAAAGATTATGTAGGGAGTTTATATGTTTTTTAGAGTTTAGGATTTGCAGGGCTCAGGCTTTGTCAGTTAAGGCTTCGGGTTTCTGTGTTTAAGGTTTACAGGGCTGAGGGTTTAGGGTTAAGATGGCTCCTGTGTTTAGGGTTTATAGCTCTTAGGAGCTCCTCTGTATTGGGCTCTTACGATTTAAGAGCTTTCCGAGGCTCGAGGTTTCCGGGACCGTCATGATAGGCTGGTGACCCCCTTTACCAGGCTGCTTGACCCTAAGCCCAAACCTTAACACTCTAAATCCGAAACCTTGAAACCCTAAACCGTAAAACCCTAAACCCCTGAACCTTAACACCCTGTCCCCTAAACCTGCACCCTTTTTGACATCTTGAAACCATTTGCTTGTCTATCCCTTGCTGGTTGTTCGTGGAATAAGAACCACAGCGTCCCTCACACACACAGCTATGTAGCTGCATATCTGTTTCTGTATTTCCCCTGTGTAGTAAGAGTTGGAACTTAGTAAGCGTTTGAAACTATATGCACAACAATGACCGGAACCCTCGATTGCACCTGAGCCCACCCCTCCGCAAACGCTAAACCGGGCGCGTGAACAGTTGGCAGAAATCATCCCTAAAACCCTAAACCTTAAATCCTGAACCCAAAACCTAAACCCAAAACCCTGACCTTAAATCTTAAACTCCAACTTGCAAACCCTAAATCCCCTCTTTACATGAGGTTTCACGGCCGACAACATGGGTACCCCAGGGACTTCAGGGACATATGAGCCATGGCTAAGCTCCTAATATCCCCCTTAATAACCCCTATGGTAGCAGTCCCCTATATAATCCCTTACATAACCCCCTTTAAGAAGTTTGGACTAAAGCTCATGTGAAATGTTGAAGAAACCATAGGAGTCCCTTACAACCACTAGCCATCTACTGTGTTATGCTACATCGTGAGAAAGCCCGTATCCATTTAGGGGTTTCAGTTTAGGGGTTTTAGGGTTTTGGCTTAGGGCTTATAATCCCTGACACCCTAAAAACCTAAACCCTAAATACCAACACCCTAAACCCCATAAGGTTTACAGGGTTTAGTGTTCAATAGTGTTCAAGGCAAGCGTCAGGACGTAGAGCCTGTAATCCCTCACTTTCCACATGCACTACAGTCTAAACTCCTAGTATCCCCCTCACTAAGCATATAGACACTGTATGGGGTTATACAGGGATATCTAGGAATATGTTGGATGTAAAGTGTAGGGTTTAGGGTCTAAACTCCTAGCATCCCCCTGACTAAGCCCTATAATACTCCCCTGAGCCTCATTCATAACCCTTATAATGTAGGGTTTAGGATTTCGGGTATAAACTCCTAGCATCCTCCTTGCAAGCCCTTTTTATGGTACACCCCTATATAATCAATCCACTACATGACCCCCTCCAAGGAGTTTAGGGTTTAGGGTCTAGGCTATAGCTCACATGCTCTAGATTCTCCAGTAACCCATTCATAACAAGGGTACCCTTTTTTCTACTGTTCAATCTTAATAAGGAGACCCAAAATAAAAAGGGCAAAAGGGTACTACTGGGGTACCTAGCCCTACATAACCCCTATATACCCTCTATATAACCCCTATATACCCCCAAAATAATCCCTATGTGCTTAAGGAGGTTGGGTCCAAGGGATTAGGACAATTTAGGGAGCCTACAGCCGAGGATGACTAGGGGAGGCGTAGGAGAGTGGTGGGGATTAAGAGGTGCCTATCCTCGTTTAAGGGTTTAGGCTTAGGGTTTAGGGGTTTTAGGGTTTAGGGTTCCTTGAACGTCCTCCCCAAAAGAACCTGGTGACTCAAACAACTTGATAGATGTGGGTGCTTTAGGAATAGCGGGACATCAATCTAGACCCCATAACGCTTTTGATTGGGACCCCCGAAATGGCACCCCTAATTTTGGGACATCCTTATCTCTATAAATCCCTACATAACCCCTAAATATCCCCTAGCTTAGTAAAGCCTAAGACCGCAAACCCTAACCCTAAACCCGTAAATCCTAAACCCTAAACCCTTACATTTCCCCTCTAAGACCCCAAACCCTACACCCTAAACCCTAAACCCTAGGAGGCCCTTCTGGCGACCAAAAAGGGGAAAAACCCTAAGCTCTTAACTGCGCGGGTAGGTCGTTGGCGCGTTACGGTTTAGGGTTGAGGGTGGGTCATGCCCCCCGAGTAAAATGTAGCGTTCACGTAATATTTTCAGAGCCCAGATGTAAATCAGTTTGGAAGTACTTTCTTATATAACTGACGACTGGGGTGAGGACGTAGTAATTCGGCTGCCAGTCATGCAGGAAATCTTGCACCACCGTTGGTGCCCAACAATCTCAGAACTTGCATAAGGTTTACGGACCCGAGGTGGTACCCGGTTCCTGCCAGCGGCCTAAACCGTAAACCCTAACCCTAAACCCTCATTCCTGATCCCCCCAACCCTCAACTGCGCAGTTAAGGATTTAGGGTTTAGGGCCATAAACCCTGAACCCAACCCTAAGCCCGAATGTCTAAAGCCTAAACCCAAAGCTATATAAATGCTATGTGACCCTTGCAAGCGCGCCACCCCAAACACTTCTTGGGGTATAATTACCCTAGGGCCCCATATTTTACCCCACGTATGACAGGCTGTTGATTTGGAGTCCCCCAACATGAACAGCATATGTAAACTCACCTAGATTCCTGAGAAACGCGATATGCACACACGCCATAAACAGCAAACACCTATTGACCAAAAACACATACTGCCTCAATATGTCCTCTGAACCCTAAACCCTAAACCCTGATCTTTAAATAGTACTCTCCAGTCTTAAAGTTAGCCTCCTGGTATCCCCCGTGGTAACCCCTATAATGGCCCTATTCAATACCCTATACAACTGCCCTTGAAGGAGTTTAGACCCTCAACCCTAAACGCTATCTAATCCCCTATATACACCTTTCGACTACCTAAACCCCCAAAGTATGTGAAATAATAGCCTGAAAACCAAAATGATAGCCATAAAGGCCATTATTTTACGTAATTTTGGGGTCCAGGTAGACCCTAAACCCTAAACCCTAAACCCTTAACCCTTAACCCTTAACCCTAAACCCTATACATCCCTAAACCCTAAACCCTAAACCCAGGTATAGCTCACACAGTGCAGATCGAGCTGCGCCGCAGCCAAAACCGATTGCGGGGACCACTCACAACGCCGATGCCTGGGAGTTGGCTTTAGACCCTGAACCCTAAGGGTTTAGGGTTTAGGGTTAAGGGTTTAGGGTTACTAAGCCCTAAACCCTAAACCCTAAACCAATCTAAGGGCCAACAGCAGGAGTTAGTTGAAGTTGTTGGGTTTCGGATTTTGGAACTTGTCGGTTTAAGGGTTTAGGGTCTTGGATTCAGGGTCACCCTAAACCCTTTGAGGTTTAAGGGGTTCAGGATTTAGGGGGATTCGGAGCTTAGGGCCCGCCCAGTACATCACATTTTGTGATACCTGGCTTTGAGTTTAAGGGTTTTAGGGCTCAGGGTTTAATGTGGCTATAGGGATGTCATGTCAATGTCTATACCCTCAACCCTAAACCCTAAACCCTGAACCCTTAACCCCCCCCCCCCGCCCCCACACTGAAAACTCAGAACGTTCACCCTAGACTGTATAGTCCCTAAACCCTCGACATCCTAAGCCACAAATCCTAGCTTACGGCAAACCCCATTCCTACAGCCTCAATGCTAATCCCTAAGCCACAACCCCTAAGCCCTGAACTCTGCATATCTGTAATAAGCCCCATGTAAGGGCACCCCAAACTCGAAGCCACTTAACCTTAAACCTCAAACTCCATAAGCCCCACACCCTTAGCCTCTAACCCCAAGCCACACACCAAACAAAAAACATTTTCTGCAAAACCTCACACCCTAAACCCTAACTCCAAACCTCAGACCGTCAGCCTTTGACAACTTCAGCCTTGAACCCCAGACATTGCGCCCTTAACTTGAGCTCACGAAAGCCAGCGGGAGGGGTTGCTGATGCCTTTCCTGGTCAAGAAATTTGCTGAAACCAAGGCATCCAAAACATCTTCCCTGAACCGTAAACCCTAAACCCTAAACCCTAAATCCTAAACCCTAAACCCTAAATCCTAAACCCTCAACCTTTGGGCGCAAGAGGTGCCCCGTGCCACTCTTTCTCTCGAGCAATCTTTGGCGGAAAGTGACGCAGCAGAGCTCCTGCAAGGGACTGGGAGCCCCTGCTGACTCTGATGAACTCCTAACCTGCAAAGTTGCTGGGTTGCTGTTCAGGAACTTAAATTAAGTTACCATAATGGGCATATATCGTAAATAATGGGTTTCCCCAATAGAGTAACTTAAATTAAGTTCCTTAACGGCAACCCAGGTTGTGGACTGCCATCAAGTCAGACCCACAGTCACTTTGCCCAACCAGTGTGGGTCTCTCGCACAGTGGCACGTTGCTGTCTGGGCCTCAGGGCAGGAAGGTCTAGTTGCAAGAGGTTCTCATAACTAACCAAGCGCTGTCTTAGGAAGCCTTAAACCCCACACCCTTACCTGTAAACTCACCCCAAACATGAAACCCTAAACCCACAACCCCAAACCCCATTTTCCCTGAAAAACACAACCAGAATGCTGGGTTGAAGCTGACAAGGCGCTCTTCGAGACGGTGGAGGAAGAACTCCTGGACTTCAAAGAAAGGAGGGTTTAAGGTTTAGGATTTACGGTTTGGGGCTAGGGTTTTGGTTTAGGGTTAGATTCCTTCAAAGGGCATTTAGGGATGAGGAGGCGCCCGCCAGGAGCTGCCGAAATCTGGTCTGGAGGGTTTGCGGTGAGAGCTTGTCTGAGGTTGGAGAAACGGGCCCGTAATCTGGGGTCCTTCTATAATAGGTAGCCAATAATCAACCTACAAGCCCAGTTCAGTGTCCATACTTAGGGACCAGGAAACAGGTAACGGCCCATGTTAAAGGATGACTCTTTGTTGAGAGCTTTCGGCCATAGACGCCCTAAACCCTAAAACCTTAGACCCTACGGTTTGAGGGCGTAGTGATGCTACAGGATGCAGAACCCAATTTTTAAGGTGTGTTACCATTACTTATGGTTTGGAGAGTGTCATTTTGAGCGGGAAATTGTGAGACTAAGGACGTTCAGCAATACAAAGTGATTGTAACTTTATATGGGCTTGGGGGTTTATAGGGTTCAATGTTTAGGATTGGGGGGCTTATAGGGTTTAAGGAGACCCTGAACCCCAAGTGAACCGAGTTGCTTGCAGAGGCTCATTGCCCTTATGATTAAACGGTGTCTGCGGGCGTGTGGCGGGGCTGTTATTTGGGAGGGAAGTAGACTACGAATTCCCCCCTAAACCCTAAACCCTGTGGTTGTGGGGATGCACGGAAGAAATACATCCTTCGCGTAGGGTGTCGGGGACTGCGCAAGATGCAGCTTACCTGGGTTCACAGTATACGTACAAAGCCCGTTTGACGGTCCAAGTAGGCCCCCACCTACTCATAAGTATTTGATCTTCACAGTTTTCAGTGAATACTATTGGTATTCATTCAGCGGCCAGATGGAAGCAGGCTCGTTCTGCTCTACCCAAGCATTTCCAAGGCTGCGCCAACCAAGCCGTCTGACAAAAACACTAAACCCTAAACTTTAAGGGGGGCCACTGGCCAGGCTTCCCCTGAGGGGGCCTGGAAATGCTGATATTTCAGGGTCTGCCAGGCAATGGGAGCCCCAAAAAAAGACGCGAAACCCAATACCAAACCCAACGTCCTGAGGCCTCCGGAGGCCCCCGGAGGCCCCCGAAAGAAGGCCCCAGCTGAGGGCCCCGAAGCGCTCGAGACCAGACCCTGGATCGAAGCCAGGCAGATAAGGGGGGGAGTGGGAATTTAGGGCGTTAGCCCGAAACCCGAAAAGGTATAAAGTTGGGTGGATGCCTGCGTAAGAAGGGGGTGGGAAAGAGAAACCAACACGCCAG
>CAJNIZ010044268.1:37383-51153 GCA_905231905.1 Symbiodinium pilosum | reverse complement strand
CCAGCTGTCACTGAGTGGAGGCAGTGCCTCATTCATAATACAGCTGGACACAAGGGGAGCCTTGTGTTGACTAAGCCCTAAACCCTAAATCCACGTAAAGACCTACCGCTGAAACTTACCATGCAGGAAGAGCTTAGCTCGGACCCCTACCTTGAAGCTTGCCACATGGTTTAGTGTTCAGGGTTCAAGGGTTTAGGGGTTTAGGGTTTGGGGGTTTAGGGTTCAGGGGTTTAGGGTTCAGGGTTTAGGGTTTAGGGATCCCTACCTTGAAGCTTACCATCCCGAACCCCTACAAGGTGTAGCTTCCGTATATGGGGGGGGGAGTTGTGCTCCTTGTTTTTGGGAATCCTCCAACAGGAGCCCAGTTTTTGTTGAAGCCTTAACCCCTGATCCCTATATGTGCCTTTACATCGCCTTTCAATATGAAAAAACGATCTTACATGTCAATCCTACGTGCCTCAACGACAATTTGACCCATCTGTGGAGGCTGCGTGAGTTGGGGTTCCAAAAAATTGCGGGCCCTTTTTTCGTTTAGGGTTTAGGCTTAACTTTTAAACTCCTGTAATCCTAAGCTACATGGGCCCCCTAAACCCTAAGGTAGGCTCGCGCTGGGGTAGGTGGGCTAATGGCCAGCGCGTGCCACTAACCCTAGATCAAGCGCTAACCCATGCCGTTTGTAGCTGATGCTTGTCAGTTGTGTGTGTTTTGGCAAGCCTTCCGCTTTGCTTTGCACCCGCCCGCCCGCCCTGTGGATTGCAGCGGGCGCTGATTCGACTTGGCCAAGTGCCTTTCGCAGCTGCTGCAGGCAGCTTCTTGGATGGTGTGCCCAAGCGCACTTCATTGCAGGGAGTTTCCTGGCACTTGTGACTTTGCGAAGTTTGCATCCAAACACCGTTCTTTAGTACAGGGTTGCGCGCCTCTCAGGGTTACTCTAAACCCTAAACCCTGGAGCGGGCGGAAAAAGGAGCTTTATTAAAAACACCTAAACCCTAAAGCCAGCGTGATGGCTCAAGGTATGATTGCATCCTGGAGCATCGCGAATGCTACGGAAGCCAGGTGGGTCAGCTTCAAACCTCCGGGGCTTCTGGAGGGCTTAGGGGTTAGGGTTTAGGATTTCAGAGTTTGGGGTTTAGGGCTTAGGGTTTAGGGCTTAGGGTTTAGGGTTTAGAGTGCAGGGTTTAGGGTGTAGAGCCTAGGCTCCAGGGGTCTAGGGTTTGGGGTTTGGGGTTTTCCTGAATCTACCAGATTATTCTGCGTTTAGGGTTTTCTTTTGGGCCTTCAAGTTGAAGAATCAGCTTCAAGCTCAAAGGGTGAATGAAGGCGTAGGGGTTGGGTCGAGGATTTTTGGAGTTCAGTTTAAGATGTAGGGCTTTGGCTTGAATCCCGAAGGGCAAACGCTTAAAATGAATTATTGTTGCTTTCCAAACTTCTCTTCTGAACCCTCTCCGTTACAAGCGCCGGGCCCCCCCTCAAAACATCAGGAGGTGGTTTGTTGTGGGAGAACTGGGACCCTTTGTACGGAGCGTCAGGATATCTTTGCAGTTGTCTGCGTAGTGCGTCTGAGCATTTGCGTGGTTATGCTCCCTAGTGCCAGCACCGAGCCCCTCATCCTCAAAGCCTCTCCCCAATACCTAAAACCCTCGTCCCCCGAACCCACGCACCCTAAAGCCCTACTCTCGGAACCCTTGAACACCTAGACTTAACCCAAGCCCCTGAAACTCCCGAAACCTTCGCCCTAAACCCTAAACCCCTAAACCCCTGCGCCCTAAACCCCAAACCCTCATCCCTTACAGCCAGCCCATGCCAGGCAGAGGTCGTGGTGGACATCCTGGGATGCCGCCCGGCCCTGGAATTGGATGACCCCTCGAGCGCACTGACGGCCATGCTCAAGGTGCCTTGGTAGTCACAAGGCACGTCCTTTCCCTTCGAAGTGTTTGGACTTTCTATTCTAGTGCCACTAAGGCAATCATGAGAGGAATGATACAGTGGCGCAATAGGAGCATAAGTGTCAGGTGGATATGGACACTATGTAAACGTGATGGGGTATGCAGTATGCAGAGAGTTTATGGGGATCGCATGGGCCTATGGCAACTCTTAGCCCAGGCATACGGTCTGGCTTTCATGCTTGGGTCTGCTTCTGGTAAGGTAGCGAATTCCCTGAGCTAAGCGGCCGCAGGCTTCGGTAGTACTACTCCCGTTATTATACCAACAGTATCAGTATTACACTTACAATATAGCTACTACAATTACTTACATTCTAACTATTACAATTACTATTGCTCTTATTGTTTTTCGAACCCTAGACCCTCAACCCTAAACCCGATTATCTGGCGGATTTGAGGTCTGGACTTCTATTGTGGGGCAGAATTTTGGGCGCAGGCTCCACGGTTTGGCGCTGAACACCTTTGGCCGAAACGAACCAGGCTGTCGGCAATTTTAAGATTACTAGTCATAATGATAGTAGCAGTAATTACTAATCATAGCAATAAGAATACTCATAATAATCGTAATTCTCCTAGACTTTTAGTTTTTTTTGGATTTCCGTCAGACCTGACAGCCGCAAGCCTCAACAACAATTGCCACAAACATCGCAGAGCTCACTCCCAGGAGGCATTTGCTTCAAATGCTTACTGGTTTTTAGTAGGGAATACGAGAATAGAATCCCTAGATAATCTGTATACATAACATTCCCATGTTCCCTACTAAACCTCAGCAACTCAGTCACAACCACGGGATAGGGGAGTAGGAGGGAACATGAAGTCACCGGCGCCAGGATTCTACCCCAAAGCTGTGTCCATGCCCTTGATTATCCTCTAATTACATGGCTTTGCAGAGGGAAACCTGATAATACTAAACATTCCCACTGTAAACTTACTGTACTGGTGCTTAGTACAGAACGAGGGAATACAATCCCTATATAATCCCTATATACTATATTCCTTTCTTCCCTGCTAACCCCCAGCAAGTAAAGCGCATCCCTTCCATCCCGGAAGTTTGAACAAAAGCCTCTAAGCCCTTAAACCCTACATCCTAACCCTTGAACCCTAAATCCTAAACCCGTAAACCCCTCAATCCTAAACCCTTAAGCCCTAAATCCTAAACCCTTAAGCCCTAAATCCTAAACCCTTTCACCCTAAACCCTAAACCCATTTTGGACGGTTTGAGGCTCTCCCATCGAGCTGGGAGCCCAGAGGGACATGAGCCAGTGATCCGTGCCCGTAACACCCCAGTCGCGCTAATTGGAGGGGGTGCAAGCGTAGTCAATAATTCCGAAAGAAACAGGAAGTCTAATAACAGTAATGACAGTAATAGTAAGAGTAATAGTACTAGTACAAGTATCAGCCCAGTGATAGTAATAGCAATAGTAATAACAGGGAACAGTAATTGGAGGGACGTCAGGTGCATGAGGCTTGAGTACACAAAGCCCTAAACCAGCAGGCCGAACTTCAACGTTCTGAGGTTACGCGCCCTTTAGCTCTCAGCCCTAGCGTAGAAGGTCCTCCTTACACTACCGAAACCATTTCTCCATAGCCTTTGTGCAAAAAAAGTCCTCTGCACCAGACACCTAAAAAACTAGTTTACTTCTGCCGGCTCCAAGCGTACCCCTCAGCTGAACACCTGAAACCTCGAGGCCTGACATCTCTTTCTGTTCGATGCCTGGGTGCACCTGGCTTTTCGTGATTAAGATAGAAGCCACACAAATTAGTTTTAGTGTTCACCTATGTTTTGTGCTGGTTTTATGATGACATAAGTTAGGTGGACCCCCCACCCAGTAATAGTCACTATAAGGGATAATGGGGATTATATTAACGCCCTCTTATTTTCCTATTATACCACCATTACAGGGTGGGGGGGTCCTCCTAAGACATAAGGTACTTTAAAAAAGTTCATTCCACCTCTTCAGGCCCCGAGTGTGCGGAAGCGGTGAGAGTAGTGATACTTGGGGCAAGGGTCCTGTTTGGGCGCTTCAAGGGTTGTTGAAGGCGATCTCTTATGCACTTCTAAAGATTTGGTAATTTCCCCAAATAGGGGACCCCAATGTAGATCAGGAGCCCCATCATGGTACCCTTAATCGCGAAAGCTAGCCTCCCGGTCTAGCTTGAGTTCCTTATCAAGCGTTAGCTTGCAACAAGGGGGGTGGGGTATGGGTCCGCCAGGGGGTGAGAATTTTTGGGGGGTTCTGGCAGCCAGACAGCACGGTAGGGAGGGATTCGGTCGTGGGACCGGAGGGTCGTGTTCTGACTCTCTGAGGATTCTAAAAGAACATATAAAGAACATGTAAAAAAGCTATAAAGAACACCGTAGCCAACCTAAAAGAACACGTGGTTTCTGCCCAGAAAAGACGTGTATGTAGACACTGCCCGGCAAGATTTGGTGTGGTTCCATGCTGGGCATGCTCGAAAGTTCTTTTAGGCTCGCAGTTTGGCTGCAAAGGAACTGTACGTAGACAGCTGCGCGGGATGGCAGGTCTGATTGACGCGCTTCAGGTTGTGAGTAGGGAATGGAGGAAGGATATCCCAAGAGTAGCTTTGAACGCTCCGCCGCAATGTGGCATTTCCATCACGTTTTCGATTCCTTATGCATTGCTATTACTGATTATTCTTATACTCTTACGTTTGTTATCTATACATGTATATAATATATTACGAATATTATATGCTGAGGACTTGTTAGTCTCCCACCCTGGCCCCTAAACCCTAGACCCTGATCACTCGGCATGCCACGGCCGCTTCCATCGAACATGTTCGGGTCTGCCACTCTGCTCTAGCTTTCGTCCCAGTCCCTGTCCCCAAGTTTTGGGAAACCCTAGGCCCTAAACCCTATATATCCTCATAAAACCCCTACATCCTCCTTTAACGGTGGGAAACCCCCATTTGGGACAGATGCGTGGATCAGCTGCTAGGTTCTGGTATTCGAAAAATTTGGTCTGTCCTTGCATAGCTCTTCTGTGACGCTCAAGGGTAGAGACCACTTTCAACAGAGCTGCTTGTAGTACGGTGAGGCAACCTAACCCGCAGTGATATCCAGAAAGTCAATCCTGCAAGTGCAGCTGGACGGCCTGATTTTTTCTCTTAACACAAGCCGAGATCAAACAACTGAACTCCTGAGCCCTCAACACGCATCCTGAAACACGAGCCTTCACTCAAAGCCCTCAAACCCAGAAAAGCCCTTCGCAGTCAGGGACTCCTGCAGATGCCTTTTGCTAAACTTTAGTTGGCAGTTCAGGTTATAGCGGGCTTATGATCTTAAGAGGGCGTCTTAATTAGGAACCCACAAGCTAACCCGACCCCAAAATTAGGACCCCAGAGCTATCCTATGAATATAATAGGGTCATAATGTCGGCTTGAAAGTACTGATTACAATAGACTCCTGATTTCCGATGCAAAGCCAAGGAATGTGCGGCCCGGAAGTTCCGGAGGAGACGTGGCGGTTTCCCAGAATTATGGGTACGTTTTCGGTGGTCCACAGAATAAGGATTCGAGTATTTTGGGGTCTAAATTGGGGTTCCCCCATTTAAGGGAAACTGCCATGCACAGTCAGGCTTTGTGGAGTTTCGAGTTGGGTGTTTAGGCGGGGTTTGTAGGGTATGGCGGCTTAAGTAGGGGCGAGGAGGTCAACATTTTTGGATTGTCTTCCTCAAGCTTCCACCGTTCCACCTAGTGGGGATGGAGCGTGGGCAAAGGAAATGTAGCAGAAGACGGAGGGTTGAGTAGTATCTTCAGCGCTATGACTATTATGATCACCAGTGCTGCTGCCACTGTCAGTGCCACTGCTACTACCATTCCCGTCCCGCCCTCCTCCTCGTCTGTTATTCTTATTATTCTTACTGCTGGTACTACTACTGCTGCTACTATTATTTCTGCTGCTGCTGCTGCTGCTACTATTGCTACTACTGCTGGTGCTACTGCTGCTGTCGCTGCCACTGCTACTGGTCCGTGGCCTGAATTCCCGAGCTATAGGTGTTTGACGAAAGGAGTGTAATTAGGTATCAAAAGGCTCTTAAGCCACAGGGCCTTATTACTGGATTCCCAAAGCTTCAGGATTACCAGCAGATTCATGACGCGGATGGGCGCTGCCTTGTGATTGAGGTGAAGCTTCCCGGCGCAGATCAGTCCAGGATCCCGAATCGTTGTAGTGCAACAGTCTGAACCTTCAGGCTTAGGAACGTTGCCCCCGTAGAGTTTCAGAAAAACACGAATCGTTCAAGTTCCTACATCAAGCCTAAATTTTGATGTGTTGAGGGCGTCAAGAAGTAGCCGTTGGTAGGGCCATTGTTGATTTGTCTGGCTGGAATCACCCAGCAGAAGATATCGGAGCAGCTAGGGGATCTTGAAGCTTGTAAGCTGAAGCTCAAACCCTACACCAAAACCCTAAACCTGTCAGTTGTGGATGCTTTCCGCCCTCGATTCTTGATCGTCGTGCCATGAGTCATGAGGCTTCTTGAAACATGGCTTTGCGGTTTAGGGCTTAGGGTGTAGGGGCGGCTTACAATTTGCGACGGACAATAATGTGATAAGCACGAGACTGAGTCAGCTTGTTTCACCAGGGATCATATTGGGTTCCGACTGAGAGTACACAGACATGGGGGTTTCCGTACAAAAGGGCCCCAATACAGACGCCAATACATTAGAATCCTGATATGGGCTCCCAAAACGATGCCCTTGTTTTTTTGGGGGAAGCCCCAGATGTACATGGTAGTTTCCAAAAATAGGGGGACCCCAATATAGCCCAAAATATTATAATCCTAAAAGGTACCCCTAATTTTGGGAAATCCTCATATGTACATATATTTATGTATGCTCAGGCTGCGCTGCGTTTCTCCTAAACTGATTTCTAAAAGGTAACGTAGTGGCGCTGTCCAGGCATGGGAAGGTCGATTATGGCGTCCTGTTTGTTTCGCCAACACTTTCCAGAAACTGTGATGCTTTCAAGATCCTGCAGAAGTTATGGAACCTCAGAATACCTTGCAAGCAGCAGCCTGTCATGCCCTAGCAGAATCGTCTATGAATCCTGCCAGATCACACTACCTTGTACATTTCATTCCAAAACAAGGAAGGGCCTCTACCACGACCTCTACCCGAAGTCGGAGGCCGCCAAATCCAGGGTTTGGTCGTCCCCCTTATGATGTGTCCTACCTAGCATCAAAGTACTATCACGGGAACGGATGAGGGAAATTGGTGTAATTCCCCAGGGAGGGGTTGCTTTGCTCAGGCTTTTTGTGTTGGACTTCAGTGTAAGATCGTGAGAAAGGATTTCCAGGGTTGGTGTAGGGACCAATCCGCCTCGAACGTTTTTCCTAAATGTGGCACCTTTATATTCCTTTTGCGTGCCATTTGGATGTTTCTGCTTCACGCAAGCCACCTGCAGCCGCTGCCCAGTGTACTATGTAGTTGGGGTTGGAAGCTGCAGTATGCGAGACGCAAAGGCTGTGTATCAGCCCCGCGCCAGCAATGTCAGCGCGTCTTCTGTAGCAGCGCAGTCTTGTTCTCCCGTGTGTCCATGCGCCTTCAGTCCTCTGGCAGGTCCTGACTTATCTTACCCTGCGTGGAATTTTGACATGCTGACCCAAAAGCCCTGCATGAGCCTTATACTCACAATATTCAGCTGTCCAGGCAGATGTGGTTATTGCCATGAACGCGCCTGGGCTTTGAGATTCCCCCAGACATCCCCTGTCACGACGTTTTGGATGTTGCGGGGGTTTTAGGGGTTTACGGAACTTAGACTACCAGTCTTCCCGAAAGTTCTGATCGACGATGCAGCCTGAGGTGGCTTCTGGGTTCTACCATAGTATATTAGGGGTTATATAGGGATAATGGAAAAGAAAATGGAAACTATTATCTAGTGTATTAGGGGTTTCCCAGCATTGTGGGTACCTTTGTGGGGGTCCCTAGAAGAAGGGTTACAGTATCTATATTGGGGTCCCCCTTTTTTGGGAAAGTACCATATCATTGTAGCAGTCTGTAGCCCTTGAGCCACAACTCCGAAAAGATCACAGGCCGTAGGCTGGTAGCCTGATACAATCCCTCTGCAGCTTACATCTTTAGCCCAGGGAACCCCAAACTTCCACTTCACACCTCCAAACTTCTCAGATGCTTCATCCTAAACCCTGAACCCTAAACCCTAAAACCTAAACCTTAAACCCTAAACCCTGAACCAGAAACCTGAAGCCCTCAAAGCCTCGATTCTTCTTACCGGTGCTTGAGGGAGAGTGGGGTAGTGGATCCTTCAAACTAGTAGTTTCCCATCTATTTCCCATTATCTCACTATAATTCCAATAGAACCTATTACTATATAATCCCTATATAACCCCATTTATCCCCTTAACCATATATAAAAGGTAGTTTCCTTAGATAGGGGGACTCCAATATAGTCCTCATTATACGGACCCCCAAAAAGGTACCCCTCATTTTGGGAAACACCCAAATCCCCCATAAATATGCTGTAATAGTCTCTCAAGCAGCAGTGAGTCTTGCATGTGAGGCCGGAATAGGAGTGCCACAGCAACTTGGCTAACGTGGATGGCCTTGAGATGTTTACGCCCACGTCCGGATTTCATAGGACTGCGAACGTATAGTCCCCCTTAAGTAGATAGAATATGGCTTTGGGTATTCTACTAAGATCCTCATATATGCCATATTCTATCTACTTAAGGGGGACTATAGTCATGCAAGGTCAAAGGCGTCCGCCAATTTTTACGCGAAGAGTTGAAGGCCTCCTGGGTGCTACAGCACGTGTACAGGCACGATGGCTTGGTTTCATTACAAGGCGCAGTACAATTACCAAGCAGAGAAGTTTGGAGTATGAGATTATCTGCTTAGGCCCGTACCCCTGACCACTTGTGGGTTGACATAACTGCAAAGGCAGTAAAGACTGTTACTATGATGAAAAGAGTTATTATACAAGCGGCCAATAGTCCATCAGCACATGTAATGGGCGGCGAACCATCAATTGTAACTTACTGGTGCTTGAGGGCGAGTGGCAGAATGAATATAGAGCCTATTATAGGCAATGGGGGATATATAGGGATTATTTTGAGGATCCACCCCCCCACTCTCCCTTAAGCACTAATAAGGTATTGGTTGTGGTCGCCACGTCGCTGCCATGGTGTCGTAGTCGTGGCAGCCGTGCTGCTGGTGTCGTAGTCATGTGGCGGCGGCGGCGGTGGTGGGTGTACTTGAGGTAGTTCTTTTGGATGCGGGTAGTCGTAGATGTTAACGTTGATGTTTCCGCTTCGCATTTTTATTCTATACCCTATATAATCCTTGTTTAACCCTCATGTAATCCTAGTTTCCATTTCATTTTCCATTTTCTTTTTCATTTGATTCTCCATTATTGGGGTAATGGTCGCCATGATCAGCAGCATCAGAAGGTACGCCAAGCTTTGGCGCCCAACTTTGCAAGCCTTGTCGTGCCGGCGGGGAGGTTTGCTGGCAGGGGGCTGAGCATGGGCTAGCGGCTATATGAGGTTCTCTGCCTTATGTGCAGATTTTTAAGGCTCATTTTTCACTTGGCCTTCATGCAGTGACTTCATGAATTTGACCTGCGATTTGGTGGCATTCTGTGTTTTTAGTCCTAGGGCAGACTGTCTGATGCTCTTGGGAAGCTCCATGTCTCATACCTAGTGTAGAGCTCCCTTGACAAGGAACAGAATCGTGATTTGAAACGCATGGGAGTGTTTTGCGAATACGCTCATCAATCAAGGCAGCCAAGGGTGTCAATGTTAACCTCTTCTCTCTGGTACTGTTGTTAGCCATGGCAGTTTCCACATCTAGGGGACCCCCATATAGACCCCAAATACTATAGTCCTTATTATGGGGACGTCCCCCAAAAAGGTACCCATGATCTTGGGAAGCCAAACCCCTACATGCACTTGAATAATGTTTGCATCTGCCGAGGTTGTGACGTCATATTCGCCGGGAGAGCTTCTGAGAGAGGCTCGGAAGTCAGCGTAAGCAATAGGGTTTAGGGTTTAGTGGATAGTCAGAATGGCATTTACATTATGTTCTGACGAACAGGCATGTTTAGAATGACAGTAGCACTTTTCAGGCCATTGTGGGGGCTTCCATATTTCTGTGGTGGCCGTAAGAATGGCGATTGAGAAGAATAGCAACAGTGCTGAGCTAAGCACAGTAAGTGGGCGCAGGGCGCATCCTAGCCTATCCTGTTTTTTCGGCGTTTTTGGATCATCTACTGCAAGGCTTTTTCCAGGCAATCCTTCGCAGGCTTCCTAACACTTATGGCATGCGGGTCGCCGTACTTCGGGGTTTGCGGTGCAAGCCCTGACATGTGGTCCATTAACTACTTTTTTAATGCGTATCGAGCTTGAAGATCCTACTTTGTGTGGAGGAGTTGTTCCGGTTACCTTGGCATCCTGTTGTGGTTCCAGAGATGTACGAGAGCAACCTGAAAACATTCACGCTCAGGACAACCCCAAAAACTGCACCATAGTTGAAGCTCTAAATCCCAAACTCTGAATCTTAAGCCCTCAACCTGCAAACCCTCAATTCTCAACACTAGATCCTAAATCGTAAGCCCTGAACTACATAAACCATAAGCCCTCAATACTTCATCTCGACCCCTTGTAAATGGGGGGCCCCAAAAGCGACCGCTAATGCGTGGGGAACTGCCAGAAAAGTTCTGTTTTGCGGTACCTTCCCACATAACCTGAACCCCACAAACCCCCACATAGTCCCAGTTTCCATTTCATGTCAATGTTCTTTTCCACTAGTTTTTCCGTCATTCTAACCCCGCCAAATCCAAACTCTTTGACTTTGAGAAGCCTTCTATATAAGCTATGAACCCTCTGTACACCTTCTTTGAAACCTATGGAATCGTTGTAAACCCCGAGAAGGCCTCTATCTCTATAAGCCCTGTAGAACATTCTATAAAGCCGTCAAAGCCTTGTACCCAACACAAAACCTCTTGAACCCTTGAAAGACTCGCTACCCTCTCTGAACCTTCAAACCTTCTAGAACCCCTCTACCTACATGTAATTAAACCCTTTATAAATCTAATTCAAAGGGGATACGTTACTCATGCTCTGTTTGACGGACCATTGCCGGGGGGTGATGTTCGGGGGGAGAGGGGGACCCATGAATGGTGCCGCATGTATACATATAGACATATATGCCCCTATGACCCTTTTCTTTTTGATTCTCCACTACCCAGTAAAGCCTAACCCCTAAAGTCCTAGAAAAGTAGTGTTGATCACAGTAGTATTCAGTATTCAAGACTAGGAGTAAGGATAGGGTTCAAACCCTCATATAAGCCAAACTTGATACACGCCTTTTCCATATGGTTGTCCATTACCAACCCTAAATCCTAAACCCTAAACCCTAAATCCCAACCCAAAGCTTCCTTAAACTTCCCTCAGCCCTAAATCCTAACCCTAAACCCGAAATCCTAACCCTAAATCCTAAAGCAGGAGAAGCTACTCCGCGGCCTCTGGCCTCTACGCGTCTCCCGGGCTTCCTTGGAGCTCCATGAGGCTCTGGGGCGGCCTAGGTGTCAGTTTGAGGCAAGAGGGGTTTGAATTGTGGAAGATTTCATGGTTAAGGGTATGGGGTTTGGGGTTTGGGGTTTAGGGTTTAGGGTTTAGGGTGTTATGGTTAAGGGTTTGGGGTTAAGGATTAGGGTGTTAAGTTTAGGGGGCTTTGGAGTTTGGTTTCGGTTTAGAATCCAGCGCTGAAGGCTGATGGAGTCTAGAAGCTTTTGAGTTCCATGATGCGGATATCTGGTCTTTAAGACATGTTGCCTGTTTGAGATTAGTTTGCCTTTCGCTTTTCAAGAATTTTGGGGAAGACTGTGGAGCTCATCGGGGTTAATCTGAGTCTAAGAGTGCTGAGTAGTTGTCTTCAAGCATGGTGCACAGTAAGCCATCGCCCCTCCTCCAAAACCCTGGAAACCCAAATCTAAGCTTCAAACTGCGAAGCCTCACGGAGCGCGAGAACGAAGTCAACAAAAGCTTCGGACTCCGGGTAGACATCCGCATACCAGTCACAATGCTGTCCCTCTCTGCTGCATGCCATCAAGTTCAACTAGATCACGGGTGGATAAACTATCGGTTTATTCTTTATCATGTTCCTTGTACATCTGATTTTTGTCTCTGTGTTCTTTCCTATGGTGCTGATCAGCATCATGCCTCCTCCTCCTCCACCACCGTAGGTCCTTCCGGCGCTGCGCCCCGGCGCTGCTCGCTCCCTCCAGCAGAGCGTGCGTGCGCGGACACCAGAAGGGTCCGAGGCAGGGACTCGCAGGGTGGAGGGTTTACTTACTGGGGGTTAATAGGGAATGTAGGAATGGAATGTAATGTAGGAATCTATTGAGGGTTTAAGGGTTTCCTTGGGGGAGAATGAGGGTTTTGAGGGTTCACGTCTCAGGGCGTTCAAGGTTTAGGATGTGGAATTCCAGGGTTCAGGCTGTTACGGTTTGGGGTTGATGCGTGGGCTTGGGTGTGCAAGCTGATACATCTCAATTTTCAGGCGTTAACCAATTTGGCAAGGAGGCTGTCGCGGGTGTCTATGGTAGGAAACCTGTTTGAGGGAGGTTGTTTGGCTGTAATAGAGGACGTAACCTTCTGCAAAGTGGTTGTGTAGGTTGTGGCGTGCATGTACAAAGGGTTTGTATTGATTCATAGTTGAGGGTTTAGGATTTCAAGGTTGCAGGCTTTGGGTTTGGTCACGATTCTGGATGCCAAGAAATCCCATAGAAGCCAAACTATTTCAAAGGATTTCTTGTGGCAAGTCTTCTCAGACTTATAGGTGGACCCGCTTGTAGAAAGGCCTAGTTTCTCAGTGACTCAACTTGGCAGACCCTCAGGTTGATCTGTCGGGTTCAATGGCATAGTTTTCCCCCAAAAGGGGAGGACCATTTACTGGAGCTGCTCGGATGATCCGCAACATGTTAGGATCGGATTTGGCTGATCGTTTTCATGTTGATGTTGATAGTTCTTTCAATAGCTTCATCAGCTTTCATTCTTGAGGTCTCGAGGGATCCGGAATCCAAGAATGGATGCTCACAACAGTAGAGCTGACATCCCACTATTCTGTGGTTGTGTTGCAATTGTTGCTTTCATTGCTGGCGTGTTACAACGTAGCTGTGCGGAACAACAGATTGCATGTTCATGACTAGGAGACTCACGTCGTTTCTATCAGCCGCTCTTTGCTTAGTAGTAAGCCAAACCACCACCTAAGGTTTCGGGTTTGGGGCCGTTTTGCTGATACATGATACTGTATTGGACTGTTTATGACCAGGGAGAACCTTCTCAGGGAAGTCCACCAGTAGCTTCAGATCTTAAGAGCGGTCTCATGCGGCCTGTTAAAGACTGGGATTATAGAAGCAAGAAGGTTCTGGCTGTAAAGATGTTTTTGGTTGTTGGCCAAGATTTGTCCAACTGACTTAGGTCCCAAACTCCAATAGGAGTAGATGGGCCGCCTGGGATGGCGTGGGGTGGGTGAATGTGTTTAGATGGCAAGCTGCGTTTAGGCCATAGAGGCATGTCGCACAGCGTGACGCACGCGAAGCGACTCTGTGGCATGACCATCTCTGCTTCAGCGCCATATCACAGCAAATCAGCCCCAAACCCTAAACCCCAAATCCTAAACCCTAAACCCCAAGCCCCAAACCCTAAACCCTAAACCCTAAACCCCAAGCCCTAAACCCAAAACCCCAAACTCTAAACCCTAAACCCTAAATCGTAAACCCTAAACCCCAAACCCCAAACCCTAAACCCCCCAAATCCTAAACCCTAAACCCCAAGCCCCAAACCCT
>CAJNIZ010044268.1:20676-37283 GCA_905231905.1 Symbiodinium pilosum | reverse complement strand
GGCGGTTGTCAAAATTATGGTCCCCTTATGGATCCTTATTATAGTACGGCACCTAGTATTTAGGGTACCCAAAAAAGGAATGATAGTTTTGACATCCACCCATATGGCTATCATAGGGTCCTTATTTGGGCAGTTGGATTTGCCAAAGTCTTCTTTATTGCTATAGTGGGGTCCTCAATGGGTGGGGTCAGGATTACCCAACAAACAGCACCCCTGCAAAGCTTATTAATGTAGGGACCAAAATAATTACCAATATCAGATTGACGCCTGTTTGAGATACTCTATGCCACGAATCCCTAAATAACCCTTACACAGCCCGTATATACTTTTCTTGAAAGGGACCCTAAACGCCAAACCCTAAACCCTAATCTCTGAATCTTAAACGCTGTGCATCCCCTACTGCATTGTATGAGCAATGAAGGCGTCACGACGACACAGACCTCTACGAGCAGCACCGTGAGCGCTACCAGCACGTCCATCTCTTAGACTTCCGAAGTAGCTACATACACAGTTTAGGGCCTAGGGTTTAGGCCTTAGGGTCAGGTTTTTGCGGTCTCCGGTCTCGGTTTTAGGTTTGAGGGGGCCCGGCGTTATAACTTGGCGTATCAGTGAATAATAAGGGAGGGAATAATGGTAAGAAGTTCCCAAGTTGTAGCCGTGGCATTGCTACGCATATTTATATCACTTGGGGCTCTAGACCCTAAAGCCTAAACCCTAACCCCTGAACCCTAAACCACGTACCCCTCCGGTTTTGGGGATCCTTTCCCGGAAAGGAACTCAATCGGATTTCATGGGGACGATACCCGATTAGGGTTTATGGTTTAGGGTTTAGGGTAGGGGGCCATATTGCCAGGGCAGGGGCACAACTGTTGGGATACCGATCTGGAACCCACGATGTAGGGTTTAGGTTGGATACTGCCCCCGCCCAGCAACAGTTGGATAACATTCACAATACAAATTTCTATACAGCCCTTAATAGGACCCCTAATACAGACTTTTACTGGGTGGGGGCAGTACCCAAGGTTTAGGGTTTAAGGTTTAGGGATTAGTCCCTAAACCATAATTCCCTAAACCCTAAACCCTAAACCCTAAACCGCTATTAGGGCTTAGGACTTGGGATGCTAAGCTTAACCAAGCCCAATTGATTTCCAGAATAGGAACCCAGCTGTATACTGACAACAAATACTGTTGATGGATGGAATCTTGCACCACCTAGGGGTCCTAAACTACTGGAATTCCGCGGACTTTAGGGACTTAAGGTGGTGCAAGATTTCCTCCATCAACAGTATGTATGCATATAGATATGTATATAGCCAGAATAACCCCAATACTACCCTATTGTGACTCCAAGAACACAATTGGAATCTCTTGGGTTGGCAAAAGAGTGTACCGGATTCTGTTGCACTCTGGGGAGCTTAGGGATGTAGAGTTGCCTGCTACATTTCCTGCACGAGTCATGGTTCCCTGCATTTCCCTTTCTAATTGTGTCCAATATCCCTAAACCCTCAGCCCCTTGAACCCTAAACCCTAAACCCCCTAAACCCTAAACCCCCTAAACCCTAAATCCTATGTCCCAAACAGATAGGGAAATCTGTAAGAGAGCTGGACACCTGCAAGGTAAGGCTCCCTAAGCAAGTGCGAAGTTTAGGTTTTAGGGTTTAAGGGGGTTTAGGGCTTAGGGTTTAAGGGGTTCAGGGTTTAGGGTTTAGGGTTCAAGGGGTTGAGGGTTTAGGGGGTTTAGGGTTCAGGGGGTGTAGGGTTTCGGGTTCGGTTCAGGGTTTAGGGTTTAGGGTTCAGGAAGTTTAGGGTTTAGGGGTTTGGGGAGAATTCCCTCACCCTGAGGCCCAAAATGGCCCAAAAGCCTGGCACGGTGAGGTCTTTGGGGCCCCAAAGGCCGCAGAATATTAGTCCTGAGAGCCCTAGGGTAAGGGTCCCTGTTGGGTTGTGTGGGAATAAGATACGCAGGATTTTTGGGTATTACTGTTGATGGATGAAATCTTGCACCACCTAGGACCCCTGAACTATTGTAATTCCTAGGACTTTAGGGATTCAAGGTAGTGCAAGATTTCCTCCATCAACAGTAGTAGGCGTACTAGAGGTTCTTGGGGGAGGTGATTATGTGGGAGTCTCTCAAACCAATCCCCAGTTTTTTGTGTTCACGGGCTTCAGTTCTTGACAGCAGTGCTTCCTTTTCAGGCCCCGATAGAATCCGGGGTAACGGTTTCAGGGCCCAGGTTCAGAGGTTGTGTGCTTCCGGGGCTTCACATGTTGAGTCACCCATTGTGCAGAAGTCAAGCGAGTCGCATTTCTGCTCTTTTTCCGCGCTTGCCCAGTGCGTCATATAGTAGATCTTCTTGTTTGGTTAACCCTAAACCCTAAACCCTATTCCATGCACACTTTATAAGAGTAGACTCGTGCTTGCCTGCTTCAACCACCAAACGCGCTGCTCACCATCGGCTTCTCGGGTAGGCTCCACAGCGAAGGCGCCCAAAGCCCGAAACCCCAAAAGTATGTAAAATAAAGGGGTTATATAGGGGTTATATAGGCATAATGGAAAAGAAAATGGAAGCTGCCATTTAGGGTTTAGGGTTCCTGGACCCCAAAAGTATGTAAAATAATAGCCCTAAACCCCCAATAATAGCCATAAAGGCCATGATTTAACATACTTTTAGGGTCCAGGTAAACCCTAAACCCTAAAACATTGCGCATCTCGATGCCAAGCTGACAATCTGACACTCCACACTCCTCCTTGAGACATAGCCTAAACCTTAGACCCTCAACCCTCTGGGATTCCTTTATATTCCTCTTCTCGGTACCTAAGCGTTAACCCTTACTAGGGGTCCTGAGTGCCCTAAACCTTAAACCTTTATATAATCCCTATATACCCCTGTAAGATAGTAGTTTCCATTTCTTCTCCCCTAGCGGTCCTAGGTGCCATGTAGACTCCTAACTTGGAGCCGTAAACACCGAAATTTCAACAACTAGCCCAAAGCTCTGGTGGCAAAGTGTAGGGTTTAGGGTTTTAGGGTTTAGGAGTTTAGGGTTTAGGGTTTAGGGGATTCAGGGTTTAGAGTGTAGGGTTTTAGGGGTTTAGCGGTTTAGGGCTTTTTAGGGTTTAGGGGTTCAGGGTTTAGGGTTTAGCGCTTTAGGGTTTGGGGCCTAGCTTGTTTTCCCTCACACCCCAATTCTGGGGGTCTACAGGGTATGCATAAGCTAGTTACAGCCGTATAGTTGTAACAGATAGTTCTAGTTAATTATATGGGGGACCTCACTCGGCTTAGAACCAGGTTTATGACTACCTAAACCCCAAAAGTATGTAAACTAATAGCCCTAAACACCCAATAATAGCCATAAAGGCCATTATTTTACATACTTTTGTGGTCCAGGTACTGCTGAAAGTAGATATAGGTAGGGCCCCCTGAGCCTCTCCAAGTTCTAGAGTTTAGGGTTCAGGGTCTAGGGTTTAGGAGTCAGGGTTTAGGGATCCGCGCTTAGGGCTTAAGCCCTAAATACTAAACCCTGAACCCTTCACCCTAAACCCTAAATCCTAGACCCTAAACCCAGAACCCTTAACCTTACCTAAACCCCAAAAGTAGGTAAGCCTTAAATCCTAAACCCAGAACCCTTCACCCTAAACCCTAACACCTAAATCCTAAATCCTAAACCCAGAACCTTACACCTTAAGGTGTAGGGTTCCGGGATGCTGCAAGGACCAGCCTCTCCGCGACGCAGACTTCCACATCCACCAGCAACCAAGCTGAATCAGACTTTTTGGCTTCGGGTTAGGGGGTTTAGGGCTTTAGGGGTTTAGGGGTTTGGGGTTTAGGCCTTTAGGGTCTAGGGGTTAGGGTTCAGGGTTTAGGGGCTTAGATTCTAGGACTCAGGGTTTAAGGTCTAGGGTGTACTGAGTAGGCGAGAATTCGCCCTTTGCATTTTGACTTGTGGAGCTTAACGTTCAGAATCTGAGCACAGGGAAATTTCATTTCAAAGTTGGAGACTTTTTAGCTGAGGATCTGAGAATTGGGCGGGTTTACAGCGCACCTTTCTACAACACGTGAGGTCCATGGCCACGTGTAACAGTATCTATAGCGCGGTTCTAAAACCTAAAACCCCCAAAGTCCTTGACATTTAATACAGTTATAGTTCACTATCCTAAACCCTAAACCCTAAACCCTAAACCCGTGCATGCAAAGCGTTGGCAGATTTAGTCAGCGAGTCCGCGTGGAACAGAAGCGGTAAGCCCAGTAGGCCATATCAAGACCTTCGAGTTTTGGGTGTTGGGGTCGGGTTTAGGGTTTAGGGTTAGGGTTTAGGGGTTTAGGGTTTAGGGTTTAGGGTTTAGGTTTCCGTGAGGTAGGGGCCTTTGCTTCTCCAGCTGATTTCCGTAAATGTGACTATAGGGGTTGGTGCAACATCAATGTGATACGGGACCTCAGATTGGGATCACTATTACAGTTCGGGTCCCTATATGGTAGTTTCCCTAAATAAGGGGACCCCAATATAGACCCCCAAATACTATAATCCTTATTATGGGGACCCTTAAAAAGGTATCCCTAATTTTGGGTACCATATGAAATCCTGTCTCCAGCTCCACAACCCCGCCCAAAGTCTAAACCCTAAGCCTTCTCTGAACAGACCTTAGCCTGATTTCCCAGGATCCCTAAAACCTCAAGCCTACCTAAACCCCAAAAGTATGTAAAATAATTGCCTTTAGGGCTATTATTGGTGGTTGAGGGCTATCATTTTACATACTTTGGGGGTTTAGGTAACATTTAAATCCAACATGCTATGAATGCTAAACACCGCGCCCCGGACCCTGAACCCTAAATCCTAAACCTAAGCCTTTTCCCAGTAGAAGGCATGTACTATAGACTTAGATCCCTCGGTATGCAAACCCCCACCACACGAATATAGACATTGTTGGGCGACTGCTTATAGTTAGTGATGCTGGGTGTGGTTCTGTTTGGGGGTAGGTGATTGACCCCTAAACCATGGACCGAGGCACGCATACCACAACGACAACTACAACCACATCTGTGCCAGGGTAGCATATGACGCCCCAATATGAGCTAGAGTCTAAACTCCTTGGAGAGGCTTGTATGGGGGGCAGAGGCCATTAAGGGATACCAGGAGTTTAGACTATACCTAGGCCCAAAAGTAGGTAACATGATAGCCCCAAATTCCTTAGATAAGTTTAAAAAGCAATTATTTTATATAGTTTCGGGGTTCAGGTAGTTCATATGACCGTATGGAAGTATCTCCTTATTACGGGTTCGAACTTTTGGGAATCCTTTCTAATTCGAAAGGAGCCTGTGCCGTATTTTGGGTTGGGGTTTAGGGTTGAGGGTGCCAAACCCTACACTCTATACCTAGACCCTCCTCCTACCCTCTATTAGGGCCTAAGTACCCACTATTATTGACCCTATATCCCCAATTAAGGGTACAAGGAAGGTCCTGGTACAATGAACTTTCCCCATTTTGAGTTGGTATGTTCGAACCACCTCATCCGACCTTGCTCCCGAGAAGGTAGGGTTTAGGGTTTAGGGTTTGGGGTTTGGGTGGCGTAGAGTTTAGGGTTTGGGGTTTGCCTTCAAGAAGCTTCAAACGATCATCTCATTGCAAGCCTTGCCCTACGGATCCAAGCATATAACTAGTACGTACTTTGGTTTAGGGCTTATAGGGATCCAAGTATACAAGCAATTCCTACTTTCGGTGCCGAGAGTTTGTGAGTATCACCTAGGTTGGGCTATTTGGATCCTTCGCCCATGCAAGTACATGTGAGAGTCGAATTCCTAGTCATGGGTTCCCCTGCTACCTCCCCCCCCTCTTTACTACTCTGCCCTACGTTCCCCCCTTAACTGAGGTTACTGTATCTAAAGATAATTCAACCTTAACCTTACTAAAGTTTTAACTGTTTTAGCCCTGGTTATTGGGGAAGAGAGTAAGGTGAATTGAGGGGGGGTACCAAGGAAACCCATGACTCACAGCTCGGGACTAATTAGAGGCATTGTTCGGGTGGGAAGTTACAAATGATTTCGGGGGTACCCATATAGAGAAGATTTACAGAAGTTTTATATCCCTAAGGGTCCAAGGATCCAAAAATAGGGTTCTAGGGCCCAACTACTATAATACTATAATGTTAATGGTATTTGGGCCCCTAAACCCTAAACCCGATTATTTGGGTCCTTGGACCCTTAGGGTATGGGCAGACTGGAGACCCGGTAAGGGCGCAAAATCTGCATCCTGGGTTTAAGGCCTTGTCATTGGGTACTGCCCCCCCTCGGTTTAGGGTTTAGGGCTTAGGGTTTAGAATATGGTTCTATATAGTCCTTAATAGGACCCCTAATATAGACTGTTACTAGGAGGGGGCAGTACCCAACCTTTTCACAAAGTTGCCGGCAGAAACGTTGTTTGTGATTGTGTATGTGTGTGTTTTGTCTGTCAACGCTTTGGACTTAAGTTTGGGGTTTAGGGTTTTAACCCGTGAGCCTAAGCCCTAAACCCTAAACCGCACCTGAGCCTTAGCCCCGCAAAAATAAGCCGAGGATTGAGGAACCTTCAACCTTACAGGAAGGGCGCCCTAGTTAAAGGTTCCGTTATAAGCAGGTTATGGTGTGACTATAAACCCAAAGGGTCCAAGGACCTAAATAATAGTGTTTTAGGGCCCAAAAATTAAAATATGAATGGTATTTGGGCCCTGAAACCCTATTTGGGTTCCTTGGACCCTTAGGGAAAAAGTCTTACCAGGTCTGCTTGTGAGATTTTACGGCCTTAGGTGTCCAAACTGTCAGTTGTCAGGTGCTTCCCCCCCAAGACCTGTACGATAACTGCGACAAGAAAGCTAGCCTAAAAGCTTATGAAGCCGGACACCCTAGTCTGGCCCTTATGAAAAAGAAGCACAATCAGATAATAATATCAACGAAGATAATGTAGTATCATTCTCATTAATAAAGAAAAATATAATATCAGAAGAATTATTATTACAAATCTAGGCCCCTGATTTTTTTTTTCAACCCCCTTCCCTTTTAAGGATCTTAATATTCGGATCCCTATTATATTACCCATTAAGGGGAGGAGGTTTATTAATTAGGGGTCTACATTAAACCATGTCCAGTATTGGCTGCATGGACTGAGGTGTTGAGTGAGCTCTTTTCCCCAGTTTGGGGTCCTAACCCTTACGGTGAATTTGCATTTGCTACTTGAGCATCGCACCCAAATCCAACAACCCTAAAACCTCAGAACCCTAAACCCCAAAACCCTAAAGCCTAAACCCTAAAACCTAAACCCTGAAAACTCTGAAGCCTAAACCCGAAGCCCCTAAACCCTAAAATCCTAAACACTTAAACCGCGTAAGGCTACGTCTACCACCACGGTCACCACCAGCATGACGTCAACAGAAACGACTTCCACGAAACTCGGTCCAAGCATTTGCCGTGATGTTGGTTTAGGATTCATTGTTCATGGTTCTAGTGTTAGGGTTTTAGGTTTTAGGGTTTAGGATTTTAGGGTTTTAGTGTTACGGTTTTAGGGTTTAGGGTTTAGGGTAAAACCCTGAGTCCTGAATTGGCCGCTATCCGGAAACCAGAGCAGTCATAGCCAAGACCCTCCGCAACGGTTTGATATTTCTGACAGTTATTAGGTATTGGCAGTACCTAAGCCCCACAAGTAGGTAGAATAATAGCCCAAAACCTTAAATAATGGCCCAAAAGGCTATTGTTCGGGTCCAGGTATCCAAAATTGAGGGTTTGAAGTTGCCGGGCTTTCGGGCGTAGGGTTCGGTGTTGCATGCAGGATTTTGCGTCCCGCACGCAGGGTTTAGGCTTCCTTGCTGAGCACGAGTGCCTAAACCCAAAGCTCTCAACTCCTCATGCAGGTGCCTACACATCTCAGAATTTCCAGAAGCTCCTCAGATGGGATTCCTTCATACGTCATATGTGGTGGCGTACTTCAAAACTCATACTTGACATCCCAAACCCTAAACCCTAAACCGCGCGTTTGAGGAAACCTTGTCAACAAGGACCTCCAGAATCCCAGCCATGCGTATGCGTTGTGGGATGGAGGAAGCCGTGTGAGTTTAGGGCTGCAAACCCTGAAACCTTCACGCTCCAAGGCACAAGACTGATTGAGGTTTCGGGTTTGCAGGAGGCAGCCCTGCCAACTTATAAGCCTTACATGGCCTTCATATACCGCCTAGTCTATGCATATGAGCCTTATAGGGCACCCGCTTGGCAACTCCTGAGCAAATCCAAACCCTAGACCCTGAACACTCCCTCTACCCTCAGAAACCTATAGCGTAAACCGCAAACCAAGAGAGAAAGGGGGAGAGAGAGAGAGAGAGAGGGAGAGAGACAGAGAGAGAGAGAGAGAGAGATATATATATATATACATATACACATTATAATATGTAAACATACACGTATACCCTGAGTCCTAGTCTCTCAAACAGGAAACCCCAAACCCTGAACCCAGGAAACCTTCAGCCTTTCACCCAAGAAACCCCAAATTCAGCCTTTCACCCGAGAAACCCCAAACCCATTTCAGTAGTGTTTTATTTGGGGATACTAGGCTACCCAATATAGAGTAAGATTATATCCTCCTTTTGGGGTATAGTATCTTATATAAGACAATAATCTTACTAGAGTCAACCACCAAAAAAACACTACTCATCTCCCGAGCCTTGAGTCCTGAACCCCAAATCCTAAACCTTGAGTTCTACACCCTAGGCCCCAAATCCTAGCCCCTAAGTCCTAAACCTAAGCCCCAGATCCTAAACCCTATGTCCTATACACTTACATTCTAAAGCATCAATCCTAAACCTAAATCCTGTACACTTACGTCCTAAATCCTACACCCTACACCCCAAACCTTAACTCCTAAATCCTACATCCTAAGCCCTAAACCCCAAATCCTAAACCCTAAGCCCTTCCCTCCCACCTCAACCGCTGGCACTTCAGGACCACGACGACACTGACAACTTCGTTGACATCCTCGCCCCTCGGGGCAAGAAAGGGTTTAGGGTTCAGGGTTTAGGGTTTAGGGTTTTAGGGTTTAGGGTTTAGGGTGTTCGGATTTAGGGTTTTGGGTTTAGGGTTTAGGGTTTAGGGTGTTTGGGTTATGGGGCCAAGCTCTCGCGGCTCCATCAGAAGGTCGAGGACAAGACGGGATGGATCAGCAGGTCCCATTGGGCGGCGGGCGTCGAATTAAGGTTCAAGCTCCAGGACTTAACCCTAAACCCTAAAACCTTAATCCTAAACCCTAAATCCTAAACCCTAAACCTTGAATTAACAACTTTAGGGTTTGGATTGAGTATCTTTCAAAGACTGGTTACATGCCCCATGGTGAAACCTGGATCCCGACCCCTTGGATCCCCGCCTAAACCTTGATCCCCGGATCCCTCCTGAGTTCAAAGACCTTATAAGTTTAGGGTTTAGGGTTTTAGGTTTAGGGTTTGTACCCTCAAAACACATAAACCCTAAACACTGTCAATGGTTTGGGGTCCCAAGTATCCAAATCCCTAAGGGTCCAAGGACCCAAATAATAGGGTTTTAGGGCCCAAATACTATCATGTGAATGGTATTTGGGCCCTAAAACCCTATTATTTGGGGTCCTTGGACCCTTAGGGAATGAAGGGCTACAGAGGCTCCAAATCCGAGGGTACAAGGCCTAAGGGTACCAAAGACAACTCCCTGATTCCGGGCCTGCCCCTCTGGAGTCTTGATTTGATGGAGCTGCGATCATAATTTAGGGTTTAGGGTTTAGGGTTTAGGACGTCTGCCTGCGCAGGGGCTGAGAATCCATGCTCCGATGGCGCCACCCCACTCCCAGGGGTCTGTGGGTGGCGGCACATCCTGCGCATAGCGACTTCCATGATCAAGAACAAGAACCCAGTGAAGCTGGGAGTTCTTTACATCTCCCACCCGCTGTGAGACATCACAGGCTACCACCCAAAGCACTTCCTGTTAGGGTTTAGGGCTACGCCCTCAATTCCCACCTAGGAATGCAGCTTCGCCAGGACACACAGCGATTTGCAAAAAAAAAGCGCGGAGTTCAGGCGGCGCGCCCCGCCTCCGTGTTCACTATGCTTGAGCAGAGATGCGAGCGCAGCGTAGGATGTAGGTCAGAAAGCTGCTTGCCTAAAATCGAGTCACTGCCTAAGCCAAGTCACCGCCTAACCCATGCGTGACGCTCCAGTGAACTTCTTTTTCACGCCAATCGGCTCCAGAAGTACGGTGGCAAACTTGTGCTAGAACTGTTCGCCGCCCAGGGCCTCCCAGGGGCCTCCCAGGGACCTCCCAGGCCTCCCAAGGCCTCCCAGCGGCCTGGCTTTTCAGCACAGGCCTGCTCCAGGGGCGTTCCCGGGGCTTCCCAGGGGCCGGTGAGGTCAGCAGCTGGGGGCTCCCTGCCAGGGCCGGAGGAGCCTCAGATGTTGGGGGGTGCGACGCTGTAGGGCTTGGGACCTTGCGTTTAGGGTATTCCCATCTAGGGGAATATCAATGTACATTGTATAGGATTTGGCCGTACGGGAGAGCCCGTAGGGGCTCTATTCGTCCACTCTCCGTAGGCTCCTCCCATTGTCATACCCAGTGCGGGTGTAATGGCTGTCGGACATCTTCAGTGTCTGACCACTCAAGAAATGGGTGGGAACAGCCTAAGCAGGCTGGGTGGGAATTTAGGGTTCAGGGTTTAGGGTTTAGGGTTTAGGGTTCAGGGTTTAGGGTTCAGGGTTTAGGGTTTAGGGTGGGGTTTTCCAGTATTAGGGGTACATTTTTTTGGAGGTCCCCATAATAAGGATAATAATGTGTTGGGGTCCATACTGGGTACCCCTTAATAAGGGAAACTACCAAACGGTTCCCTTTACGTTAAGGGGTTCGCAGAATTTAGGGCGTATAGGGGTTAAGTTGAGGGCTTGGAAGGTTTAAGGGTACAGCAGGGTCCCTTTAGATTAAAAGGTTTATGGGATTTAGGGTTTATAGGGTTTAGGGTTTTAGCGGCGTATAGGGATGATATGGAAGTTCTCTTGGGACTATAGGGATTATACAACGTCATATAGGGTTATCTGGGGGTTATATGAGGTTACACGGCATTATTTAGGGATCATGCGGACGTCTCCTGGCTCCCTTCCACGCTTCATTTTTTCCACGATGACGTCCTGATTCTCGCGCTGGCAGGCTTTCTCGCAGGGCTGTAGCATATTATACTTCTGAAGCCTCAGGCAGGTACACTTTCTGAAGGCTTGGATTTGAAATTTGCCCTCAAGACCTTACAATTCCGCAGCCCTGACCTAAACCCTAAGAATGTGTTGTCTCGTGAATTCCTGGGACTGCTCAGGTCCTAGAAGTTCCGGAGGTTGCAGACTCACCCGAGCATCTCCGCGTGGTGTGCAGGGAAACGTTGCTGTATGCATGGCGCCTGGCATTCCCTTGCTGTCATAACTTGCCAGCACCGGCAATAATTTCGTTGCTATGATCAGCATGGTGATGTTCAAGTGATCTTATGAAGTAGTCCTACCACACATGATGATACTGGTTGGTTTTCTTTCTTGATCGTATTGTGGAATCAAAGATTTCTCATCTGCCATTGCTACAGCGCTGAAACTGGAGCCTCTATCGGAGATTGCATCCATGTCGCCGCGCACAGGACCCTATTCACTCATCCTGGAATTCTTGAACCAAGGGTTTAGGTTTAAGGGTTGAGTGCTTTTAGGGTTTAGGGCTTAGGGCTTTGTAAGTCCTACACTTTGAATCACAAGCAGGAATGCATCCCATATAGGGTCGTCCCTGTTGAATTGCGTTAAGTAGGTCCCTATACTTAATCATTTCCTACAAAGCAACCTAAACCCCAAACCCTTCACAACATGGTAGCCTCCACGTTCTTGTGCATTCCTTCCGTGCTTACCAACCACAGCAGGATGACCCTAGGCTCTGTATATCCCATCAACCCCAATTTCTTCTTCATGGTCCACTTGCTTTCCATTTCATCCTCCACTATTCCTGCCAACAACCCTTTCCCCTAAGCGGTTGTTTCCATTCTCTTTCCATTCCCTAGATCCCATATACCCATGTATAGTAACCACCAGTACTGCACACTGAGGCAGGGCCTAACCTGACGCCCGGGCGCAACCGCAATTTTGGGACGCTGGATCGTTGTTGGGCAGGTATGGGAGCGTCTCAAAACAGGGATAGGCTCCAGTACCTTAATTCGGAAAGGCCGAGATTTCAAGAAGATAGCAGAGATCCCACGTAAGGATTCTGTGGGCAGTTCTTGGAGAAACGCCCATCCTTTACTAAGGTTTACGTCTTACTGCGTCTAACTCGGAAGGATGAAGCCGGAAAAAAGGGCTCCTGCATAGACCATTGTCGTTTTCAAAGGGGCGGCTACGGTTTAAGGTCCGGGTGTAGAGCTTAGGATCTAGGGCTAAGGGCAGTTCGGCTAGCGCTAAAGCCTATAAACCCCAAACCCTGAACACTAAAACCTCAAAACCCTAAACACTAAAAACTCAAAACCCCAAACACTGGAACTCAAAACCCTAAACCCTAAACAGTAAACAGGAGGCTGGTAGGGGGATTCTTTGGGATTTTCGGGTGTGCGTGTGCTCAAGGGTTCATTCTGGGTAGGGCAGGGCTTGGTGAGTTCTTCCCTTTTTGGGCCATTCGATGGTTGAGCTACTGCTCTCTTTAAAGGGCTCAAAAGGTGGGATGAAGGAAATAAGCCCCAATTTAGTAGAGTATATACTAAGGATCCTTTAACCCACCTACCTTCATCCCACCTTTTGAGCCCCCTGATCTCTAGACTTGTTGGGGGACCAGGATAGTTATAACCCAATCATAATTTCCGTATGCCCCCTAAATCGGGTTATATTCTGGTAATTTTTCCAGGACGAACTTCCAAGATAGCCTTGTCGCCTGCAGTGGAACACTTATAAACCTTCAACTGTGTTCCCTGAAGCCCAAACCTTCTATAAACGTATTCACATACAGTAATGTATAGCCTTTATATACCCTTCAAATAAATGAATGTATGGATAGACCCTTGTATGACCCCTATAAACCCGTATGTAACCCCCCTTTTCCAACCCATGTAGCCTGCCAGACCCAGGAAGCTGGTATTGAGGATGGGCGTGCCATGCCGGGAGGTCGAAAACAATTGCTGCAGGGTTTGCTGTGGAGCAAAGGGCCGTTTTTTTCCGGGTGTGATTTTGTGGTGCGTTCCTGGGTTACGGGATTAGTGGCTTATTTAGGAGGCTTCTGCTCCAAGTTCAAGGTCAAAGGTTTGGGTCTAGGGGCTCATGCACGGCTTACGTCAAAGGGCATGCGCGGTGAAGGGACTAGGTGACGAGGGCTCCGAAACATTGCATTTCACAATAGGCATGCTTCACCCACGTATCGTCATAACACATATGGAACGCCTTCCGCCACGTCGGTTGATGGCCAGGCTTCCCTTTTGCAGCGAAGCTGCACCCGAAGCATGCGTTTCTCCACACGTTGGGAACCCCATCTCTTGATAAGGTACCTGCACTTGGACGACCCTGGAATGCACAGGCATCCAAATTTGAACAGTAGTCTGGAGCAAGGTCCATAGCAAGACGTTAATGAATCCCCAGTAAGCCTGTGAACAATCATACTCATCCACATCATATCCCACATTTGTACAATGCTTTGGCATGCAGAAAGGTAATTTTCTACTCAGGCTTGCTATAGTCCCGAATATAGAGGGTGGGATTATGCATTTGATATGACTGTAGTACATCTGCCAGGGCCACGTCTTAAAGGTCTGTTTGGGGGGTAGCGTTGACGCCCAAACGTTGGAAAGTACTCAACTGACAAGGTGTGAGGATCCACATCGGATACGGTATTAAGTAGCAGTCAGGATGGCTTCGGCTTCAACACAATTATACAGAAACTGAAGCTTACCAGGCTATTTCTGAGAAGTATCAGAGTCCCCGGACTGCATAAAAATGCGAACCCTTCCCATCGGGATCGCTGGAGATCCCAGAAACGGGAACCTTATACCCTACAAATGCTAACTCCACTTGATTCCAAGGCTCCGAACTGGCTTGAAGGCACCTCCTTCAGAGACGTTCGACGTCGAGGCAGTCCCTGAGTTTAGGGTTTTAGGGTTTAAGGGTTTTAGGGTTTTAAGGTCTAGGCTGGGTTGGTTCTGGACATAGAAGTTCGTGAGAAAAATGTGGGGGGGATGGGGAGGGGCGGAGGGCGTGTTATATGTCCCAGCTAAGGCCATGACTATAGTTATCTAGCTGCCAACAGCGCTTAAACTACTCACAAGCCCACGCATGAGGCTTTGTGGAGTTTGTTTTAAGGCTGTCATGGCTCCTAATAATTCATGTTTCTAGACTTGTAAGCGGACCAACCTTGAGCCTTTTGAATTCCTTAAATCTTTAGAAAAGCTAAGTCCTAAGCCCTCAGCCGTCCACCTTGAAACCTGTGAGCCAATGAGTTGGTCAGGGGACTGCCACTGGTGCGGCGGCCGGACCCTCAGCCTTTCCATGAAGTCCTTGACCCTGACACTAGATTAGATGGAACTACGGTTTTTTGGGCAATTTCGAAAAACCTTGCAAACGCCAAAGCTCATTGACTGAGGCGAAGATGGAGCTGGAACAGCTGACGTCTCCCAGCCTGCTTAGCACTGCTTCTGCTTGCTTTCGACAGAATTGCTTAACTCTCAATGCTAATTTTCTGCGATGACCATGCTCGCTGCGTGTAGCAGAGTGAGTATGTCTTGCACTCATGGGCCCTATCAGCGCGCATCTTAGGCTTTCAGATTGGAAGTTTGGGGGGTTCATGGGTTGAGGTGTCAAGGTTTTTAGGGGGATGTATCGGGTAAATTACAACATTGTCAGGGCTCTAGGTGGCGCAAGATGTCGCCCTACATCCACCGTAGCTTAAGTACAACCGAAACCCGTTGCTGACATTGTTGAGTACTGGAGGATGGCTCGATAAAATGGTCATAGAGGTCAGGGACAAGTGCCATATTCAACCATAACAAAGGGGATGAACGAGACATGATTTTCAAGAAAGGGCTCCTAGGAGGGGTCTCTGAGCCGTCCTCGGGATTGCAGGGCACGTCGACCCTGTGTGGGTTTCTCTAGGGCTTGAGGAGTGAATGCAGTTCGGGGCTGGTATCCACATCTGTTGTTGAGACCCGCCATCTCCTTGGAAACATGTAGGGAGGGGCCCTGGATATTTACTACAGATGCTGCCTCCTGGTCCTTCCTCAGCCATGGTATGCTTTGCTTAAACGTACTTCAACATCCAATTTCGTTGGGTCCCTGTATTGCTGGAAGGGCACATGACGCAGACGCCTGGTATATTTCAAGAATAGTGTGTCCCCCTTAGGCACTCCAAGTTACACTGATCCTCAAAATAGGTCCTCCAAGAGCAGGACCCCGAAGGTTTGGAAACCCATGTGTTAAGGGTTTAGGGTTTAGGGTTTAGGGTTCCCTCGTGGATCCATAGCCTGCGGAACTCCATGACGCGATCGTAATTTTCGGCAAGAGCAATGTTGTCAAACCATCACAACATGGGATTTCCAAGCCAACCAATATGACATTTGCTACAACCTAGCCTTTTGTGAGACGAGAGCCCTAACGGGTCGGGTACATCCTGAACCCTAATCTCCTAACACAATCCCCAACTACTAACCCGAAAATCTGAACCCTAAACTAATTTGTGACACATACGGTACGATGCCAGGCCGCAGATTACAGCCCCAGTGAGGCAGTTGGCTGGATTCAAACCACAACATGTGCGGGTTTTAAATTAGGGGCTCCGTTTTCGAGAGTCCCCATAACATGGACTAAAGTGTGCTGGGGTCTGTATTATTAGGGCCGCTTTCTTGTGGAAACTTCCGGCTGCCAATTTCTGATCTCCCGGCCTCTTTTTGAGGCCTTTTTGTTGGAGTGTTTTCGATGGTGAGGTTCAAGGGGGCTGCAGAGGCCCGAGGCTCCGTACTCGAGACATTGCCACGTCAAAAGTTATCAAACACGTATCTCTCATCCGATGTGCAAAAGGGACCCCATAATCCATACAAGTACAGCTTATCATCGGTCTCTAAACTCTAAACGGGAAGGTCCCTGAAAATGGTGTTTGATTTCTGTTTTTTTATAATAAACAAAGCTGGCTGGAATGTTGATTTCTACCAGGGGTCCAGGGAACTTAGAGTAAACCCCGAAACCCTATTGGGGTCCTGGTGGACGGTCTTTTTGAGAATCCCCCCATGTATCAGCCCCGGCCTTTGGGTCTAAAGGTTGGTCATAGGAATTAGAAATTGTCTCTACATTAGGGTTTAGGGTGTAGGGTTTAGGTTTTAGGATTTAAGGGGTTTGGGGTTTAGGGGCTTAGGGTTTATGCGAGACATCTCATGCGGACGGATCCCGAAGCATGAGCCCAAGGGTCCACTAGCAAAGGGTACCCTAAACCCTAAACCCTAACTAAACCCTAAACCCTAAACCCCAATATATAACCCCCATATATAACCCCAATATACTATAGTAGTTTCCATTTTCTTTTCCATTATCCCTATAGGACCTATGGAGGCCTTTTTACCGTCTCGGTGTTTTCCTTTGGGATTTTTTTTTTTTTTTTTTTTTT
>CAJNIZ010044268.1:0-17575 GCA_905231905.1 Symbiodinium pilosum | reverse complement strand
AAGTGCCCATAGGGTTTAGGGTTTAGGGTTTAGGATGGTGGAGGTTTAGGGAACCCCTTGAGCAGGCTAAGGGCCCTAAACTCTAAACCCTAAGGCTCTTGGACCCTCATAGTGGGATTCCAGACCTTAGCCCCCAAAGCCCAAACCTTCCCTCAGAAAGCCCCAAATAGTCATAGGAGCCTCGGGGTTAACCCTAACCCCCTGAACAGGCTAAGTAAGGGCCCATCGCAACGGCCTATACTTCCACTCTTAGGGTTTAAGGTTTGGGGTGTAGGGTTTACGGTTTAGGGCCCACAAGAAGGCTAACGCAAGCGATATGGTAGTATCCCTGAATAGAGGGCCCCCATGCAGGCCCCTTAACACTACAATCCTGCTTCAACGCACCCCCCCACAAAAAAAAAGTAGCCCTAATTCTGGGAAACCCGAAAACCTAAACCCTAAACCCTATACTTCTCCTATAGTCCCTTTCATGGTGCCGCTAATTCTCGCCCAAAATGGCGCGACCCGACTGGAAGTGTCCTCTTGAGCAGAATACTTCAGGAGATTTGGATAAGAATTAAGGGACCTAATTACGTCTATCATACCGCTCTTATCGGGTCCTGACTATGATAGATAGATCAGCTTTCAAAATAAGATTCCCTGGTTACAATAAATCTGAACATCAAAGCTTGTCCATCGGTGTTGGTTGTAATTAAGGCGCCAAGACGGCACGCCTCAGGCTCCAAATAGCCCAATGTAGGTAATATCTCTAGTGCGGCCCAATGCAACTCTAAATCCTAAGCCCTAAACCCTCAGCACGAATCTCATAGATTCTAGGCTTGACGTCGTCTTCGTCGATTTCTTCTTCATTAACATCCTCTTCATCAACATCATCTTCATCAACATCATCTTCATCGTCGTCATCTTCGTCGACGTCGACTTCCTTCACTGTGGCTCGCTTATTGATGGACACGTGCCCAAAGGATCCTAAATCTTTATATTTGAGAAGTCATCCAAAACCAGCAGCTGCTAGTATGCAAGCCCTATCTCCTGCTAGAGAGTTACTTGGGATCCTCGGCGGAAAAAGTGTAGGCTTAAGGTCTGTTGAAGGTGACCGAAGCACCTGGATAATTGCAGGTCCCCAAACTTGCACGGATCCCGGCAGACTCTCTTCAAAGGGAAAGTGGTGTTTGCTCCAGGTCCAATGTTAGTTTGGGGGTGTTAGAACCATTGTTCTTGAACACAGCAGTCATGAATGGAATGTACCCGAAAGGAACAGAGCCTAGCGTATGACCCTGTTGGCCTTGTATTTCCCTCAAGAGGTGTCTCAATCCACAAGGTTTAGGGTTTCAGGGTTCCCTGAACCCTAAACCCTAAACACATGCTGATTTCTTACACCCTGCCTGAAAACTCTGCCAAAATCCCTCTTCGACACATCCAATGAGTCCAATACTTGCTGATGCATATGTCTCACAGGGGTTATGCAATTGTCTAGATGTCTATTTTCCTTCACACACACTTTCAAGCGGTAGATGCGCAGATACCCTGAAGTCACCCAATCCCCTCCCTAATCATAACCCCCCACCCCCTCAATAATGAGTATTGCCCTCCGATATTTAGTGGTACTATATTGAAACCCCAAACCCTAAAACCTAAACTCCTACACCCCAAACCCTAAGACCTAAGCCCTAAACCCTCAACCCTTACTATGTGGCATGGATTAACTCTGGGTTTTGGGCTTTCTCGGCCAAGGGCTGTGGGCGGGGGAGTGGCAAGTGTACGGACAACATAAGTGAAGACGGTATTCATGGAGGGTTTAGGTGAAGGGTTTAGGGTTTAACATGTAGGTTTGGATTTCAGGGTTCAGGGTTTAGGGGTCGGGTTTGGGTTTTAGGGTTTAAGCTTTCGGGTTTGGAGTGAAGGTATTGGGGTCTAGGGTTTCGGATTTGTAGGGTTTCGGGTTCAGGGTTTAGGGTTTCGGGTTTGGTATGAGGGTTTAGGCAGTTTAGGGCCGCTCTGGTACCATCAGGGGAGTTATGCCGTCCTCGCTTGTTTTTTGCCGGAAATGATTCCTGCCTGGCCACGCTAGCTAGGAAGCCAGTAGCCAATGAGAATGGTCTCTTCAGGATTTCGGGTTTAGGCTTTAGGGTTTAGAGTTTGACCACGTTGAATTAAGGTAGCCCCTCATTGTTGTAATTCGGCTTTCCAGGTAGTCCGTAAACCCAAGCCTTAATCCCCAAATCATAAACCTTAATCCCTAAACCTTGAACCGCAATCCCCAAACTGTAAACCTGCATTGGCAAAGCCTATCCCAAAGACCTATAAACCCTAACCTCCAACGCCTAAACCTCAATCCACAAATCCTACAACCCAGCCTCTCACCCATAAAGCTTCATCCCTGAACCCTAAACCCTAAAGCTTAATCCCTAAACCTTGAACCCTGAAACCGTGAACCCTAAACTTGATCTCCAAACCCTAAACCCTATAGTCCCCCTTATGTAGATAGAATCTGGGTATATGGGGATCTTATTATAATATACCCAAAGCCATATGGCAACTGCTTAAGGGGGACTATAATCCATAAGCCCCGAACTCCTTTCTTCCCAGGCCACGAACACCACAGGCCGGCCCAGGGCGCGTGCTTTAGGGTGTTAGGGTTTTAAGGCTTTGGGTTTTAGGGGCGCCTAGAGTAGCCAATGTACGCATGGCACAGGGTTCTGTGACCAATATTTGGCGCATCGTTTATCTGCACCAGAACCCAATTAAGCTGGAGTCTAAACGTCCAAGCTTCCCCCTTAATAACCCCTAAAATACTCCCTATATATATATATTCCTGTAGATAACCCCCTCTAAGGAGTTTTTAGCTTATAGTTCAAATGTGGAGCTGGACACCTGCCACAGGGCCTTCCTTTTCCGCCACCCGCTGAACAAGGCCCTTTGGCATCCTGGCTTCTCCGATGCGCTTTATGCAATGTACACATGGTAGTTTCCCAAAGTAGGGGGACCCCAATATAGACCCTAATCTACTATTATCCTTATTATTAGGGACCCCCAAAAAGGGCACCCCCAATTTTGGGAAACCACCACATACCAATTTAATGTATTTCGGCCGCGTGGAGCGGGAAACATCTGTTTGGCAACGAGGGATCATCCAGTCGTTGAGGAGCCTATAGGGCGCCTGGACCAATCACCAAGACGCCTTATCCGCATGCTGGCGCGCGAGTGGCAGCTGCTTTCGCTCATGCCGCGCAACCTTACCTACGGTTCCGGGTTAAGGGTCTAGGGCGTAGGATTTCCGGCCTAGGGTTGAAGAACTGTTGGGTTTAGGGTATGTTTCAGCAACTTGAAACAACGCACATCTTGTAGATCAGGATCCTTGCATTGGAAATGTCTCTTTAAGCACCCATTGTGTTTCCCGTTTTTGGTTTTGCATCTAGGGTTTTTGGGGGTTTCGCTCGAGCCCCTGAGAGCCCTGAAACCCAAACCCGACAAGACTTAAAAAAACTGAAGCACTAACCCCGAGAGCCTAATCCCTAAACTCTTAAGCCCCTAGACCTCTCTACCCCTACACATCTACACCCTAAATCCCTACGTTCTAAACCCTTAAACCCCTGAACCCTAATCTATATCCTTTAAAGCCCTACCTATACCCCAAAAGTATGTAAAATAATAGCCCTAAACCCATAATAACAGCCATAAAGCCATTATTTTACATACTTTTGGGGGTCCAGGTATAAACCTTACTACGATTAAGAGCTGTTCTCAGCGCCCTCTTGCACAGGTGAGCTGGATGGCGTCTACCTGGGAATCCTGCAAGGCGGGGCGTAAGGGCTTTGAGGGGCTCAGGGCTTAGGTGACTTGGGATTTTAGAGTTTATGGGAAAAAGGTTTAGGGGTTCGGGTTTAAGTCGAAAGGTTTCGGGGAAAAGCGTTTAGGGTTTAAGGAGAAAAGGTTTAGTGACTAGGGTTGTAGGGTACAGAGGTTTAAGGGACAAGGCTTTCTGGTTTAGGGTTTCGGGGAAGAGCCTCTAGGGGTGATTCAGGACATGTTAAACCCAAAGGATCCAACTTTTTTGTTTTTTCGCTTTAAGGTTCAGGGTTTCTTATGACTGTGCGTTTTGCCTCAGCCGAGCCTGAAGGATCAACGTTCTGAGTTCTCATCCCTAAACCCTAAACCCCTAACCCCTAACTCCCTAAACCCTAAACCCCTAAACCCCTAAACCCTGAACCTCCTTTCCATAGCTCAGGGGTCGCTGTTCGAATCCCTTTCACATGACCCTACCCAGGCAGCGTCAGGGGCAGCTACCCCGAGAGTTAGTAGAATCCCCATCCCCTCCCTATACCTACATCCCTATCATCCCTAAAACTAAATCCTAATTCCTGAGCCCTACCTAAACCCCCAAAAGTATGTAGAATAATAGCCCTAAACCCATAATAACAGCCATAAAGGCCATTATTTTACATACTTTTGGGGTCCAGGTACACCTGATTTTAAAACTAAACGATCCAACCCCGAGCCTCGAAACCCTAAAACCCCCGGGGTTCAGGGTTTAGGGTTTGGGGTTCAGGGTTTAGAGTTTGGGGTTTAGGGTTTGGGGTTTGGGACTCAATGTTTGGTGTTCAGGGTTTAGGGCTTAGGGATGCCAAAGCCCACGGCCCAACTACCCCAAAACCCGGAATTTTCTTGAACATCTGTATATTGCAGCTCCTATGACGTAAGACCTAAGCATTCAAAACCGGCTACTTGGACCCTGACACTGATTGTCCGAGCCTGCTCCTTGGACCTCAAGCGGTGTTGGGCGTTGGGTCCTGCATACCCTTCATCCCTCTTATAGCCTGCTTACCCAGAAGATGCTCAGTACCTATTTAGGGAATACTGACCTAAACCATATGATTAATTTCTAGTATAGAAACCCTGCATAGTACCATATAGATTCTTAGGATCCTTTGGGTTACAAGCTAGCTCAAAACAACTAGTGACGCTAAACATGCGGCATGGCGCTACTGTACTTACCTACCAGACTTCCCAGGAAAAGTACAGAGGCTCAGGCAGGATTTTTCGTATCCACCTTCAGGAGGGGACCCTCCTCACAAAGCCCAAACCTCGAAACCCCAAACCCTAAACCCCTAAACCCTAAACCCCTAAACCCCAAGGCCTAAGGCCTAAACCCCAAGGCCTAAACCCTAAACCCTTAGCCGCAGCCCTACTTCGTGGCCCAGAAAAGACTTAGTAAGTGGACCTTAAGAACAGTCATAAGCCCGCCACCCCCAATACATATATAAACCCTACAACCATACATAATTCTTTTAACCATATATAAGCCCTAGAACCCTATATACACCCTATATAACTGACTGTTCTCAATAGCGGGAAATACACCCTCTTTCATATGTATAGCCGCCTCTTGCTAAGTCCGCTGAGCCTTCCTAAGCCCTAAACCCTAAACACCAAGCCCTGAAACCTAAACCCCAAGCCCTAAAGCCTAGACCCTGAGCCCTAAAGTGGAAACCCTGAACCCTAAGCCCTAAACCCTCTATAGATTCCATGAACCCTAAGTAGCATACTCCCGAAAACCCGTAGACGAACCGCCGTAGGCGGCCTCAGCGCCGATTTTGCACTGCGAAGCATGAGGCAGCCAAGAAGCCCTGGCTCTCTCTTAGGTCCGCTTAAAACAAGGAACTACGCCTAGGGTTGTACATCGAGTTTAGGGTTAATGGACTTATGGCTGGGGAGATCACTATATTCATGCTTGGGGTAACTTCTCTGGCGGGTTATAGCAGTTTAGGGTGCAGGGGTATAGGGTTGGAGGTTGAGGGTTTAGTGATGGAGAAACGAATGGAACAACGTTTCGGGTTTACTGGGAGGTTTAAGGGTACGTTCTTATTGCAAACTTCAAGGTCCCACGAAGGGATATAATTAGGGATATGTAAGGATAAGGGCTTTTGGTCCAGGTTTCAGGGTACTGGGCTTGGAGTTTAGGGTTTGGTGCTAGGGTGTTTACCTTATCCATATGCCTAATTAGAGGAAACGGTTTGTACCTCATACGTTGGTATGGTTACCTTTGTCAAAAGGGTGTTGAAGCAGGGTTTGCCTTTCAGGTCCAGGACTTGTACAAGTGAATCTATATGTGTAGATATATATATATATATACACGCACATCGAGAAGGTTAAGGCTTTAGCACACATATCTAAGATCTGTACTTTTACAGCTCAATTTTAAGCCACCCTGGAGTCCCCTTGTACGAATAGGTTTTACATAGCTACAAGTCTCATTGTGTCATAATTACCTAAACCCCAAAAGTATGTGAAATAGTAGCCCTAAACCCATAATAGTAGCCATAAAGGCCATTATTTTACATACTTTTGGGGTCCAGAACCCTAAACCCTAAATAGTAGCTTCCATTTTCTTTTCCATTATCCCTACATAACCCCTATACAACCCCACTTTTTTACATACTCTTGGGGCCCAGGTACTCATGGACCTCGGAGGTGGTCTTAGGGCTTTTGGAGGAGAGTTCAGGGCCTTACCTGGACCCCAAAAGCCATAAACCCTAAACCCATTGAAGGGTCGTGGGTGGCGCAAGGCTTCCTACATCATCAAGGTAAATCCTGTACACAATCCGATTCGGCTTGTTCCCTCAGCAGTGCCGTTGGGCCCGTTTCCGTGCCGCTGACATGATGCGGCTGCTGGCCCAGCACGCGGACGCCAATGGCGAGGTGGCTGGGCTTTTCAGGTCAGGGGAGGCCGTCCTGAAAGTATCAGGCCATAAGAGTGGTGGAGATCCCTCACAGCACCATATCAGTTCAGCAGCTGCTGCACTTTCGCACTTGTGGTAGAGATCGCTCCCCACATGCTGCAGTTTCAGTGAGAGTGCTCACCCCACAAACAACAGGCATGGGACCTGCAGGTGGCGGCCAACCGTGGGCAGCTCGCATTGGTGGGAGAAAAAAATCACGCCTATACGTCGAATAGCTGTAGTAGACAACGTTAAACCCTAATCCTAAAGCCCTAAAAACGCTGCAACCATAAGACCCTAAAACCATCAATCCTAAAACACAAAACCCTAAAACCCTAGAGCCTTTATACCCCAAACCCCTAAAACCCTAAAGCCCTAAACCCTCAAACCCTCAAACCCTCAAACCCCAAAACCCCCATCCCGAAAACCCTAAAACCCTAACACCCTATGTTTAAAACCCTTTTAGTCACGACCCAGGGCAGGCCCAAAGTTTTACACCATCAGAGCCTGGTATCCTGTCAAAAAGGTTTAGGATTTAGGGGTCTAGGGGTATAGGGATTTAGGGTTAAGTGTTTAGGGATTTAGGGTTTGGGGTTAGGGTTTTGGGGTTTAGGGCTTAGGGGTTTAGGGATTTAGGGTTTAGGGGTTCTAGGGGTTTAGGGGCTCAGGGGTCAAGGTTTCTTGGTTTAGGGTTTATAGGGCTTAGGGCAAACCCAGAACACTACCTATCGACTATTGACTCACCAAGAACTTTTGGGGGAAATCCAGAGTTGTCCAAACACTTTTGTTAAGAAATGTTCCCTAGATTAAAAAAACGTGCTTCAGCAGGACCTACAATACAGTGCATCATCCAGGGAGTGAGGAGGTTTTTGGTAAACCCAAAGCCGTAAACTCTAAGTTCTTTCGAAGCCCGAAGCCTTAAACTCTGAATTCTGAACCCTAAAAGCGACCAGTGTGCCCTAATCCTACCCAACCTCTAAACCCCAAATACCCTCAACTCTGAACCCCTACGTCCTAATCCTTGAACCCCAAACCCTAAACACAAAACCCTAAACCGTAAGCCTTGCAGCAGATGGCATGGGATGCTGCTGCTGGTGCTTGTGCTGCCGTGGTGTATCCCGGCCTGCAAAGATTACTGCAATCTATACTTGGAGGTTCATGGGACTTAGTAACTACTTACAACTGGGCTTATAACCGTACTTATAATCCACCTAAATGGCCTTATAGGGGTTACCCCAATTATAAGTAGGGTTATAAGCCCAGATATCAGTAGTTACTAAGTCCCATGGGCCTCCAGTAGGTTCTAGGATTTGGAGGTTTAGGAGGTCCATGTGTACCGTAACCCAGTCATAATACTGGATTTCATACGGGGTGCTTATATGCGTGGTTTGGAAGTCCATGTTTCAGGGTTCGGGGTATAGTGTTTGGGGAAATTCCAGCTATAAGGCGGTTGTGTCAACATCAAGGTCCTGTGTGGCTTTCCTTTAAGACTTGGGGGTGCGCATCATAAATGGCAGCCCGGTAAATTGGAATCATCTTCTTGACAGCCCACCGGCCGAATCTTGCAAATTGTTTTATATGTGGGGTTTGATTTGAAGGTCCTCTGGGGAAATTGTTTGAGGTTAGGGTAGAGCTATACGGGGTAGAAGAAATACGGTCCATAATGGCCTTTTTGGAAGCTTCTGACGTCCCTTTGGACGCAATGTAGACCCATGATTAATGAACCCCCTCCTTTTTAAGGACGGAGCCCTATTATAATCCCTATTAAGGGGAGGGGGTTTATTAATCAGGCGTCTGGGCTATTAGACGCGAAAGCGCCGAGTATCCCTGTCCCTCAGAGTGACAAAGCTAACCTCTCGAAGAAAAATCCGAGAGACCCATGACATCCAAACCAGTTATAGTCCCCCTTAAGTAGATAGAATATGGCATACTGGAACAAGATCCCCATATACCCCATACTCCATCTACTTAAGGGAGGACTACATGCCTTTAAAGGGATAGACGGGCTTGAATTCTAGTGTTACGGATTCCCAAACTTGCAGTTTTGAGTCCGCTTCCAACACCTAACGTTGGGGTCTACATTCCGAAAATAGTACCTACTTTGCGCTAGTCGGAGCTCGAAGGCAAATCCCTTAAAGCCCACAATCTGAAGTTCTTCCGCACAAGCTAAGGTGCATAAGCGCACCGATGCCAAGGTCCAGCTTGTACGATTATGGACACTTTTAACCGCAGCGATATCCGATATACATTTCGGGCGGTGAACATCACTGCACGGCTTGGAGGAAGTTTTTGCCAAACTGACCTATTAAGACCTAAAACACCAAAGTGTAGAAGGCCCGGATATTCAGCGTCGAGAGCACAGAAAGCATTAAGTGCAATACCAGACCCGATCCCGTCCCGTGAAAATGTGGCAACACGCCGTCGTGCTCCTAGGAAGGGATGCGCGAGGTAGTGCGGATGTCCCCTCCGCTGCAGACATGCGGCGAGGAAATCTATTTACTAACTTTTTTTACCGTAGAAGGCTAAAGACTTGCCAAGATTATGGTCCTGTATTGCATGCATATGATGATACTCTACTTGGACCCTGGATGTCCTACATTTTTCAGGATATACCTTATATACCTTATACATATGTAGGACAGAACCCCAAAAAGGAAGGACATCCAGGGTCCAGGTAGGGTAACCCTAAACCCTAAACCCTCAAATAGACCTCACTCTGGGTGGTATTCTGGTATACTAACATATCAGGACCACAAGCAGACCCTAAGGGTCCAATGGCCCAAATAATAGGGTTTTAGGGTTTAGGATTTCGGATTTACGGTCCAAGGGCCCAGATAATAGGGCTTAAGGGCCCAAATACCATTTATGTTATCGTATTTGCGCCCTAAAACCCTATTATTTGGGTCCTTGGACTCTTAGGCAGAACTATTCGGCTTTTCCTGTGTTCTCTTGGAAAGACGAGTTGTGGTAGCATCTCGTGTTCTCAAAGTTTCAAATGATCTCGGGGAATTATGCAACTTTCCTACTGAGCAGGTCATATATATATATATACATATACATATGTATGTGCATATATATATATATGTATACTCACATATATATGTGTGTATATGTATATATATATATATTCATACTTATACGTATTCACATATGTATTTAGGCAGACATTGTTCAAGCGTTTCTCTCCAGATTCCAGGAAAACAGGTTCAGAAGGGGTTAAACATCGATATCTGAGGACACCCTCCTCATCTGTACCGTATAGCAGTGATGGCCTAGGATCATTCACAGGCTTTCGACCCTTCAAAGATCCAGTAGGTGCAGGCTTTAGGCTTTAGCCCTGAACCCTAAACAGACTATAAGGAAGTCCAAAGACCTTAACCTAATACGTCGAAACCTCGCTGCTGCCCCAATCAGGGCCTGCAGGTAGAGGGGACCATATACATGCGCAGAATCATGAAGGCAAGGATTGAGCCTCTTTAGCTGTCCATGCACTCAAAGCCCACCCGGAGGAACGCCCTGAGGCACCCTAAACCCTACAACCGAAGGCCCAACCCTGAAACTTACACCAAAATGTATGCCCTGCAACCTAAGGCTTAACTCTAAAACCTACGCCCAAGATGTACACCCTACACCCCAAATTACAGCGTCTAGCAGGGTAGCACCGCCAACGGTAATTGTAGTTGTTCAGGTTCCACATGCGAGCAGGTGTGCCAGGAACAGTGTTGCAATGCTGGTCCAGAGGCATCCTAAACCCTAAACTCTAAACCTTAGTAGCTCTGCGTTCTTGTTGAATAACATGTTACATTTTGATGTATACTTGGGCCCAGTATAAACTAAACATGATTTTTATAGCATTTCAACAAGAACCCCGAGCTGGGTAGGTACACGTTACACTTTGGGGGTTCTTATGTTCCCACTAGAATACAAAGTGTACACTTTTTAGGGGCCAGGGAACTCAGCACTTAGGAAACCTTATACCCTAAACCATGAACAAAGTTGCTGTAGGCTTCAGGGCATAGGGGTTTGGGCAGAGGTTTCCCACAGGTATCCTCAGTTTAGAGTACGGTCTAGGTTTCAGAGTTTGGGGACCACTTGAGTATGTAGAACACTGGTACTCTTCAGTAGTTTGAGGGGTTTTGGGTCATGATCTTGCTTACTTTTCATGTCCGGGTACTTTTGAGTCATGACTCCTGCCTAACAGTGATAACCCGCACCCCGTCATAGCAAAAAACATTTCCCTTACGCATGCTGCTACTATATGGTGTATAAGACAGCGATAATGCTACAGTATGTTGGCGAAATCCTTCATCAGCTCGGCAAGGCGGAGGTGATCCATGGTGATGTTCAACACAGGTCCCCTTCAGATTGACTTCTCATTGTCACACTTTAAGCCCTGAATCCGAAGCCACAAGCAATAAAGCCATCAAACTTCATGGGGCACCAGTCAAGGTATAACATGGCTCCCCCATAGAATCAGGCCTTGGTAGGCAATATTGGCACTCTTAGGCTTATGAGGGCTAAGTAGGGTTGCTTCATGCTTATTAGGCCTTCTTTTTTTGGGGCTACATATGGTAGCTTCCCTGAATAGAAGGATCCAAAAAAAGGTACCCCGATTTTTTCAAAACCCCATGTTGGAGTATGCCAAACTATAGCACAAGAGGACTTCGCGATGCTTCAGACGCTTAATGACCCCTGGTGGTGTCATGCCCCCGAAAATGTCCGACAGGATCCTACATATCTACATGTGAGATACTAACCCAAAGAATGCCAGTAGTTCCTAAACCTTAAGCCCCAGTATAGAAGTCCCTGAAAGTGATGGGGGGGTTCGGTGTCAGGGTTTGGTCTTTCCCATATTACCCAATACATCCCAATATGGATCATATCCTCCCCACGCGGTTCCCTCAAGGGTCCCCGGAAACCCGAAGCATCATGTTCTAGACTTGAAATCTTGAACACAGGTCTTAGCACTTGAGCCCCCAGGCCCATGAGTGCCTTGCCTTGTCAAAGACAAGCAGCTTGAGACAGCCATGTTAATAGTCGCAGCTGAATACGTCCGCAGGGGGAGAACAAGAATGGGGAACGTGGACTGCAGCCAGCACTTCAGCAGTTTCATGCCCGGCCTGTCACCCTAAACCCTAAACCTTGGGGGTCAGGACCTTGGGGTGTTGAAGGGTTATGCGCACACGTTCCATATATGGTAATTTCCCAAAATAGGCAAACCCCCATACAGATCCCAAATCCTGGAATGCTTATTATGCGAATGCCCCAAGAAAGGTGCCCCTAATTTTGGGAAACTACCACAGGGTTCAGGGTATTAATATACCCAAATCTCCTACTGAAAAAATCATTTGGTTATTATCAGTATTTCTATTGATGGATTAGAGGGTTTAGAGTTTAGGGGTTTAGAGTTTAGGGTCCCTAAACTCTAAGCAGGCCAGCAGCAAGGGCCAGAGTGCTGGAAATGAGCATGTTCCACCCCCCTAAGCCCCCAACAAGCGGCCCTGCATGCCGGAGGCAGCAGACAGATACAGGGAGTTTGCAAGGGTTACCCTAAACCCCTAAGCCCTAAACCCCAAACCCCTAAGCCCTAAACCCCAAACCCTAAACCCCTAAGCCCTAAACCCCAAACCCCCAAACCCCTAAGCCCTAAAACCCAAACCCTAAACCCCTAAGCCCTAAACCCCAAACCCTAAACCCCTAAGCCCTAAACCCCCAAACTCTAAACCGTTGAGGGTTTGGGTGCAGATCGTTCCCCGGAAGATCACTGGTGTTGCCGGAAGGGCATGAAATTGGACCGCTATAGCCACCCTTGTATGGTCATTTAGGGTTTAGGGTTTAGGGGTTTAGAAGGTTTAGGGTTAAACCCTAAACCCCAAACCTTGGATACTGCCCCCATTCAGTAACAGTTGGATAATAATTGCAATATGGCTGTATATAGCCCTTAGTAGGACCGCTAATTTAGACTGTTACTGAGTGGGGGCAGCCCAACCCAAACCCAAGATCATAGCCTAAACCCTAAACACTAAACCCCATGATTTACCACTCCAAAGCCCTGGACTGTAGTTTCCAGTTTCTGTTCACTCTAAGCCCTAGGGTTTAGGGTTTAGGGTTAAGGGTTTAGGGTTTGCCCTAAGTAGCCGGCTACTTATTACCCCAGGCCTTTAGGGTTTAGGGTTTGGTCTAAACTCCTTAAGAGGGGTTTGTTGAGAGGGGAGTGTCATAGGGCGTATTAATGGGGATACTAGGCGTTCAGATTATAGCTTAAAGGGTAGATTGCGGGTGGGTAGTTTCCATAGCAATCAGTCTCATAAGACTTTCTTTCAACGTGGCAGGCCTCTAGGGGACCCCTCGCCCCCCCGATATTGGAGTGCGGCCCGGGTTTTGAGATAGGATGCGGGCGCGGCTTCAGAGATTCAGACCATCAAAACTGTCCTTTGTTGACCTGGCATACTGCCTCCGTAGAACAGCAGCTGCTCAATGTTGCAGTTGTAGCAAGCAACCCTAAGCCCTGAGCCCCGAAACTCTAAAGCCTTAAGCCGTAAACCCCAAAGTTGGACGCTTACAGTGTGTGGGGGGGAAGGTGCCCATCATGCATCCCTTCATCGGCGGATGCCTATCCCAATCGCAACTGTTTCCGTAAACTAAACCCTGAGGGGACTTAGTAAGTTGGCTACAACGTTATAAGCCTTCTAACCACAAGTAGGGGACTTATGATTCCATCTTTGACCTACTTATTTAGACCCCGAACCTGGAAAACCCCTAAACCTTGAACCTCTGAACCCTGAACCCCAAACCCTGAACCTCTAAACTCCCAAGCCTAAACCTCTAAATCCCTAAGCCCCATGGTTATCCAATGAAGAAATGGTTTCCGCTGCCTCGGTCCACTCTGATGAAGCGACCTGTGTTCGACCTCCCAAAATAAGGTGAGCAGCGTTCTTTGCAGATGTGGGGAATGAGATTTAGAGTGCCGGTTTTAAGGTTTAGGGTTCAGGGCCTGTGAGTTACGGTTAAGGCTTAGGAATTTGCCTAACCTAAAACCTTCACCCTAGACCCTCTTATACAGGTTCCTATAGTAGAGCTCTTATTATGGACTGTGAGGTCAAGGAGTAGGGTTGGATTGGGGCCTGATTCATTCCCAAGCTAACATGGAGCCCCAACAATGGACCTGCTTAGGCTACTGTTGCTCTATATATATATATACACACACTATATATATATTTATACTTATTTACATTCAGCACTAAATTCTAAGCCCCAAGCTTTATCCATGTATATATATATGTATGATGTTATATATACATATACGTATATATTTCTATATACATATATATATATACACATAGATAGATTTGATAGATGCTACCTAAAGGATCCCAGGTGTGTCTCTATGGAGGGATAAACCCTAAACCTTTAAACCATACACCCTAAACCCTAAACCCAAAAAAACTCGTTTTACCAGATGGATATATACTTAGGATGGGCTAGTTCCACGGGATAATCTTCATAGGGACTTGGGTTCTAGGGTTTAGTTCCTAGCCCCACCAACATGGTCCAATCTCAGCTTTTCATGTTGCTTTAGTTTAGCTTGTTATAGGTTTGGGGCCCTCGTAGCATGTACTCTGCCTCCCTCAGGCATTTTTGCGGGGTCCTGAAATCCACAAGTCCGGATAATTCATTCTAAGTGTAGAAATACCTGCCAAAGAAAAGCTGCTCACATGGTCAAACGGTGGACGGAGGTTATTTGGCAACGTCTTTTTGCATTGAAGGCTCCAGAACCTGCAGGTGTTTGGAGATCTAGATGAGGGGATATAAAGGGATGAGATTTTCCTCCATCCACTGTAGCATAATGAGCGATCATGGGAGAGGGCTTGAGAGAAGGCGAACGGAAGCCTGTGCGCAGCATCTGTGGCATTTGGGTCAGAAGCCTAAACCGAACCCCTAACGTAGACCCATGATTAATAAACCACCTCATTTAAATTTTAAGGCCTTCATCATAGGATCCCCATTACAATCCCTATTCAGGGAAGGGGCTTTATCAATCAGGGTCTGCGTTACAGTTTTGGGCTCAAACGGCTTGCTTTGTAGGTATCTTGAGGTGGAATCATGTACTATTTGGCCAGGTTTCGGAAGGACTTCGAAACCTGCACTTGCAAAGCGCTTAGATCTGAGGATTTAGGGTTTAGGCTGCATCAATAAGGTTCGAAGGACTGATACTTTAAGGCTTTTGGGACCAAAGACCATGTTGAGTCTAAGGTTTGTTTTTCGGGTTTAGGGTTTGGGCTTGCGGCATTCACTAAGCTGCGCTAGAACTTGTGTGCTGCTCATCACCTGGCCTATGCTTACTCATACCCGATACCCTAAACCCTGAACCCTAAATAGTAGTTCTCACTTTCTCTTCCGTCTTACCCTAAACCCTAATTTTCTTTCCATTTTCCCAATATAACCTCTATAAAACCCCTTTATAACCCCAATATAACCCTAAAATTACCCCAATGGGCCCTGCAAATTACCGTGGGCAGCTCCCTAAACTCGAATTGGTAGTTTCCTTTTTCTTTTCTTACTCCCCAAAACCTTGAGAATTGAACTTGTACAGTGCCCCTAAACCCTTAACCCTAACTTAAGAAAGATATTTTTGTTCATTCAGACAGATACCCTGAGCAGGTGGCCCTTGAGTCCCTTTTTTGTACCCCAGTTCAAGAAATCCGAAAACTCCACAGCCCAAAACTACCCGCCGCATGGCCGGCTCAAATTCGCGCTGGTCCCTCCGGCTTCTTTGCCGCGCAGCGCGTGTCAAGGAGAGTGAGGTGGCGACCTGTGCGCGCCCGTGCGTCGAGCGCTTGCGCCGGCCGGGCTGCGACGGCGTGACCCTCACTGGGGGCGGCAGCAGATGTATAGGGTTTTGTAGGGAGGGTTTGGATTTGGTTTTGGGGAACCCTGTGTAGTAGGGGCCGTGATGTAATGCAGAACCAAAAACGGACTATGATGGTCGCATGAGACTCCCCCATTTGCCTGGAACCCGTCAACCCTACACCCCCAACCCTAACCTTAAACCCTAATATATTATAGTACTTTTCATTTTCTCTTCCATTATACCTATATAACCCCTATATCCCCCTACATCCCCCTATATCCCCTATAGCCCTCAACCCTGTGGCCGAGGTGTTTCCAGATTCCTCTCTTCGAGGCAGGCCTAAACGTCTTCAAACCTACCGTCCTTTTTTGTGCGTGTCCCCAACTAGGGGTTACGGCTTATGGCTTGGACATCCTCACTTTCAAGGGGCATATGGGGATATACTTAGGGGCACATATGGATTTATAAGGTTTAGGCTGCAATCCTTACCCGGATTGCGTGCTAGCCGGTTTAAGGATTGGCAGGTTTACGGATTGAAAGGGTTGTAGGTGGGGGCCAAAAAATGCAACATAACAAAAGGGATGCAGCTTCGCACCCTCGTCCTTTCAAGTTGTACTGCTTTGCTGATTCACAGAACAGAAAGCCACCGCCAGCCACTACCCTCATACACCACGCGGAATGCACACCCACCCCCTGCGAGAGGACTGTACCCCGACGACTGGGCGCAAGTGAGGGTTAGGAGTTGATGGCTCAGGGCTGGGGGTTTGCAGGTACATTGTAGGGTTTGGAGGGTTTCAGGGTTTGGGGCTAAGAGGTTGCTGCACAGGGTTCTTTGTTGTTTCGTGCATAGGTAGGGCGTACTGCCAAAGGGGTAGGGGAATGGATTCCTTCGTTTGTGTAAAGATAGGTGTGGGGGGACCGCTCGGACACACACGGGATTCTAGGGGTCAAATGTTATATTTTGGCTTATCACGTTCTGGGGGGCCTCTTTAGGTGGACTCTCCTGTATTCCACTGGGACTTACGACCCTTGGATTTAACCTTTATGCTGGGGGCCTGTCTGTCTGGATTTAACCCTTATGTGTTCCAAGGTTTAACTGCTTGGTCGGGCCTCTTAAACCGTGTATTGGGTTAAACTCTTGTGGAGTCTCTTGAAAATTCCTCCAAGGGCTTAACTATAGATGTCCTGTAGTAGTCCCCTGTATCCCCTTATATCAACCCCCCTTTGAGGAGTTTAGACTATGCCTCATATGGGGTTTAGGGTTTTAGGGCTTAGGCAAGAGGATCTTGGCAAAGCCCAAGGATACTAGTTTGGGAGGGTTGAACTTCAAACCCTTAAACGCACGAGACTCTACACCCTAAACTCGCAAACCCACAATTAAACCCTAAAACCCTACACCATAAGACCTTAAACCTTTAGCTCCAAGACCCATCCTCTCACACACCCTGAAACCCTAATAGCTCTATAAGCCTAAATCCTGAATTCTCGAGCCCTTAAACCCTACATTCCTGTATACACCCTAAACTGTCAAAGCTTCAGCTAAAACCCGAAACCCCTACATCCTAAAACCGCGAGCCCTTAGTTCTCAAACCCTGAAGTCTCACACCCTTATCTCCTAAAGCCCTATAAGCCCGAACTCTAAACTCTCAAACCCTTAAAACCCCAAAAGCCTAAGCTTGAACCCTAAAGTCCCAAGCCCTTAAACCGTTAAACCCCCATTTCCCACACGCTAAACTCTCAAACCCAACGTTAAACCCAAAACCCTACATGCTCAAACCCTAAATCTTGAATTCCTAAACCCTGAACTCTCACACCGTTAAACCCTAAAACCCCACAAGCCTAAACCCTGAACTGGCAGATGTAGATTTCACAACTTGCGCAAACGCGGCCTGAAAGCAGTCTGCTTTCCCAAAGGGTCCTGAGTGTCTATATGAGCTATCGTCTGAACTGCTTTAAAAGGGCTTATGGGATTATATAGGGGAGTACCTGGAAATCCTAGTGACCGAAA